>APFE030625471.1:5137-29390 GCA_000404065.3 Pinus taeda | reverse complement strand
CAAGATTTCAAGAAACCAATAGCCACAGACTCCATTGCCCAATGGACTAACATTATCTGCAGACCTCCACTTTAAGTACAGAAAGACATCCTTCCAACCAAACATAAACCAAAACCTTTACTTCATAACTAGCCTAATATCTCCTCAGAATAGAGACAAACCTTAAAGAGAGATCGCTCTCTGATTACAGCTGGGCTAGAAGCTGTAATCCAAAGATTGGTTAGTGGTTACCCCGGTCGTATTCCCTTGTGAGTCATAGGGAACAACTTGGGTGTTAACATTGCCGAGGAAGAATCAAAGTATTTTGTGATTACTACTTTCTTCTATTTTCTATCGTAACATTATACTAAGTAGTTTCTTTCAGCAAAAGTAGAGTAGTTGTTTCTTTCAGTTTCTGCATTTCCCTGCTTTCATTTTCAATTCTGCAAATTTCATTTCAGAAAAAATAGAATAGTTGTTTCTTTTAGCTTCTGCATTTCCTTGTTTTCGTTTTCAATTCTACAATTTCCATTTTAGCAAAAGTAGATTAGTCATTTCCTTGCTTTCAGTTCTGCATTTCATTTGCTTTCCTTTACAGTTATGCAATTTCATTTCAGTTAGTTGCAATTTGTTTGTTCAATGAATTTCAGTTTTGCAGGTACAAGTAGTGAAAAAACCAAAACCAACCAAAAAGATTTCCTTTCATGCCTCATAGGAGCAGAGATAATTCAGGAAAATTCTTGCCCAACCCCCCCACTATATCACATAGCCAACCTTCTCTCTTCTTTGGTTGCAGTGATTAAGAAGAACCTTTAGGTGAAAAACCAGAGATATTTGAAGAACCTTTAGGGGAAGAAGAAGAAGAAAACATCCCTCCTAAGACAATGGCTGAGAACAGAAATGCTAGGGGGTATGGAGAAAGAATAGAGGGTACCTTTCCCATCCGAGAGACCAATGGGGACACCAAAATGAATAATATAAGTCCCTCAGCCCTACATCACTTCCATGGTTTGACCACAGAAGATCCTAACACCTTCTTGTTTGAGTTTTCTGTCATCTTTCGAACTTATGACTATGCAGAAGATGAGATAAAGTTGAACCTATTTCCTTCTACTCTCAAGGATGCAGCATTGCGCTGGTTCATGGGGTTGTCTGGAAATAACATTACAAATTGGGCTCAGATGCAGCAGGCCTTCAATAACAAATACTGAGACTACTGTAGGTCAAAAGATACTAAGGAATAAATCTTCCGAATGACCATGGGAAGAGATGAATCCTTGGAAGATTATCAAGAAAGGTTCCAGCTCAGTTACAAAAGGGCCAGGTGCACACTTAACCCTGAATCTCTGAAGTTGGTCCTGCTCAGGGGAATTCCGGAAGACCTTATAGACACCCTACATTTACTAGCTAGGGGAGACATCTACCAAATATCTTATGAGGACATAAAGACTGTCTTTAGAAACCATATTAGAGCATCTAGAAAGAGAGTTAGGGGGAGTCAACCCATAGCCAATACCTCCTCATTCAATTCATCCATCAAAGGTGAACATGGAAACATGCTGGAAGACTTCAAGAGTGATATGTTGCAGACTCTTGCCATGCAAATGGATACCTTGCATATCAAAAGGAAATAGGAGGAAGTAGAGAGGGCTTTGGGCATTTTTTGTCCTAGGTGCACCAGGAGGCATCCTAGGAATGAATGCCCATTAAACTCTATAGAGGTTTGTTCAGTCTGTGAAGAAGATCATTCTACAGACAAGTGCCCTTCCTTGCCTTGACTTAAAATTGTATACCAAGGGGCCGAATGAACCACTGAACCACTCTATTTCATGAACCAAAGGAGACCACATGGACCTAGACCATACCAGTAGGGGATGCAAGGGAAATCTCAGGCATATTACAACCCCAACCATGTCACTTCCACACCTTCTTAGGGACCCCCTGCTTATCCTTCCTAGTAAACGCCTCCTCCTTCGTCCTTTCCATCTCAATACCATGCCCAACCAGCTGCTCATTCATTTCAAACCTATGCTCAAGAATAACCTCAGTGGAATGCATCTCCTCAGGGGTCGAGGCCCTGGTACAACTCTCCTCCTGCTATTTTTCCTCTGCCACTTGCTTAACCACAAACATTGCCTCCTGCTCCACCAACGCAACCCCAAATGCCTACCCAGCCAAACCCGAACCCGAACAACAGACAGGCTCAGCAAGTATATAGTGGGGAATCATCATGCCCAACATATGCCATGGAGATTCAGGAGATTAACTTGCAATCTAGGAAGGTTCTTCCAGATAGCCAGCCTCCACCTAGTGAGGTTGAGGAAGATAAAGAGGAAAGTGAACCTAAAGCAATTCCACCCTTTCCTAAGAGACTATCTAGGACAACACATCCCACCCCAAAAGAGACTGAACTTCTGGGAGAATTGAAACAATTATGTGTGAATATACCACTTCTCCAAGCCATAGAAGATGTACCTATATACAATAGGATGATCAAAGAGAAGTGCTTTAGGCATCCAGGAAGGCGTAAGAGAGATGCCCCAACCATCAATGTCATAGGACAACTGTCCGACCTGATGTTGGGGCAGGTAATCTGTCCAAAATATTTGGGCCCTAGAAGCCCAGTAGTTGGTGTCCACATCAATGGCACCATGATCCCACATACCTTGATTGATCTGGGAGCTGCCATTAATCTGATGACAAAGGACACCATGCTCAAACTTAACCTCTAGGGCTCCCTGAGGAAGACCATGACAGTACTGCAGTTAGTAGACCGCTCCACCATGACCCCTGAAGGGATTGTGGAATATGTGATGGTCTCCATTGATTCTTGGGAGTACCCTGCTGATTTCTTAGTTCTCCAGCTGAAGGCAAAGCTCACTAGGTATCCTCTCACCCTGGGAAGACCCTGGTTGGCTACTACCGATGCCTATATCAGCTGTCGAGCTGGGAACATGACCATTAAGAATGGGCATATGTCCAAACAGTTAGACCTATACCCTCCTGCCCAACCCTTGCTAGAAAATGATCTACCTCTCTGGTTGGAGGAGGAGGATGAGGATGAAGTCTATTCTGCACCACTTTGCACATTGGAAACCCCCATGGGGGGGAAACCGCAAGATGAGGATGACATCATTGAAAATTTAATTCAGAATCCATCCCCCAATACCTTGCCACTAGAAGATATAGTGAAAGAAACCAAAGAAAATCCCTTCACTGATCTCTGTGTGGCTGACTTGACCTCTCTCCATGTTAAGAATATAGAGTTCGACCTAGAAAGAACCTTGAAAATCAATCCATCCCTATCCACTTCCCAAGAGAAGGAGTTGTGCAATTTATTGAGAAAACATTTAGATGCCTTCACCTGGAGTTATAAGGAGATGAAGGGATTTCACCCTTCAGTATGTACTCATCATATATACATTAATGAAGATTGCGAACCAGTCAGGCAACCTCAAAGGAGGATGAATCCATCCCTTAAAGACATTGTTAAGGAAGAATTGCAAAAATTACTTGATGCAAGATTCATCTACCGCATCTCTGACAGTGAATGGGTCTCTCCTTTGGTGCTAGTGCCAAAGAAAAATGGAAAGTGGAGAATCTGTGTTGATTATTGGGAATTGAACAAAGCCACTAAAAGGACCATTTTCCATTGCCTTTCATAGATCAAGTGTTAGATGGCCTGGTGGAGAAAAATTTTTACTCCTTCCTAGATGGGTTTAGCGGGTACAACCATATTCAAATCAGCCCGGAAAACCAAGATAAGACCACTTTCACTTGTCCTTCCGGTACCTTTGCATATCGAGTCCTTCCTTTTGGTTTATATAACGCTCCAGCCACTTTCTAGAGAGCAGTATTGAGCATATTTTCTGAACTGGTTCATGATGCAGTGGAAATATATATGGATGATTTCACTCCATATGGTTCTAACTTTCAGGAAGCTTTATCTAACCTAGGAAAGGTTTTGGACAAGTGTATTGAAATGAACTTGTCTCTCAATCTGGAAAAATGTGAATTTTTTATGACTAAAGGGACCGTGCTAGGTCATGCAATATCTCAACTAGGATTGCAGGTGGACCCCAACAAAGTTGCCATCATCTAAAGGGTCCCACCTCCTCAAAAGGTGAGAGATGTCAGAAGTTTCCTATGCTTAGCTGGATATTATAGAAGATTCATTAAATATTTCTGTAAGTTAGCCTCTCGGTTGTTTGGTCTTTTAGGAAAAGATGACGAATTTATATGGATTGAAAACTGTCAAGAAGCCCTAGATACCTTGAAAAGAAAACTTGTGACTGCCCCAATTTTGAGAGGCCCAAACTGGGCCCTACCTTTCCACATTCACATAGATGCCTCGAACAAAGCAATAGGAGTAGCCTTAAGACAAATTGATGAAAAGTTACCTTATGCCATATACTTTATAAGCGAAAATTTGTCGAAGGTAGAGTTAGACTACACGGTAACCGAGAAAGAACTCCTAGCTGTGGTGCATTCCTTAAACAAATTCAGATATTATATCATAGGCTATGAAACCTTTGTGCACACTGATCATGCTACAATTAGATATTTAATGAACAAACCAGATGTAAATGCTCACATTATTAGATGGTTTATTTTACTACAGCAGTTTGATTTGACCATTGTTGATAAGCCTGGTAAAGAAAATGTTGTTGCTAACTTTTTGTCTAGAGTAAATTTTCCTGCAGATGAAGAAGGAAGGGTGGATGATCAAATGCCAGATGAGCACCTGTTTACTATCTCAGTACTCTCTCCATGGTTTGCTGATATAGCAAACTACTTGGTTTCAACACAATTTCCACCACACCTGTCCTCAAAGGAGAAGAGAAAGATCGTGAGGAAAAGTGCCCCTTTCACCTGGATTGGGGGCAATATTTTCAAACTTGGCCCAGATCAGATCTCGAGAAGATGTGTCAAGGAGGAGGAAGTCTTTGACATTCTCCTGACCTGTCAGGATAGGCCTTGTGGAGGCCATATTGCAGCAAAGAGGACTGCCTTCAAAATATTGCAAGCATGCTACTATTGGCCCACTCTTCATCAAGATGTGAGGAGATACACCAGCCAATGTGATCAGTGTCAAAGGATGGGGAAACCTACTGTAAAGGATGAGATGCCCATGCAACATCAAGTGACCTTTGAGCCATTTGAGAAGCGGGGCATGGACTTTTTGGGTCCTATCAACCCTCCTTCAAAGCAGAAGCACTACATCATTGTGTGCACCGATTATCTGATAAAATGGGTAGAAACAAAAGAAATGAAAGTAACAATAGAGGAAAAAGTAGCTGAGTTTTTGAGAGAAAACAGATTCTATAAGTTCGGGTATCCAAGATAATTGGTCATAGATCAAGGCAGTCAGTTCACTTCCAATTTGATTGAATACCTGCTCACACATCATAACATCAAGCACAATACTTCCACCCCTTACCATCCATAAGCCAATGGGCAGGTGGAAGTCACTAACAGAGTTTTGGAAGGAATTCTGACCAAGGTAGTGAGCAGAAGCAACAAGGATTGGGCAGACCGATTAGTTGAGGCCACCTTGGCCTACAACATAACATGGAAGACCACCAGAGGGTTCACACCCTATGAACTAGTCTATGGAAAGAAGGCTTTGTTGTCAATAGATTTTGAATACAATAAACTAAGGATAGCGGCTCAGCTGGACCTAGACCTCAGCCATTCATAGAAGGAAAGACTACTCCAGCTAAATGGATTGGATGAACAAATATTGCAGGCCCTCCTCCACATAGAGTTCGTTTAGCTTCAGAGGAAGATATGGCATGATAAAAATATCAAGGAGAAGAAATTCCAAGAGGGAGATTGGGCACTTCTCTATTATTCAAGGTATAAAAACTTCAAGGGAAATCTGAGGATAAGATGGTTGAGACCCTACACTATGGAAAAATGCAATGACAATGGTTCAGTTCTGATCAGAACCATTGATGAGGAAGCCATCCCCATGCTTATCAATGGACATAGGTTGAAAATTTACAAGAAACCCCTCTCCAAGTAAGAGTTCATTGAAGATCTAAATAAAACAGTGATGGTAGTGGGGCATGTCTCAGGCCCCACACACTGAAGAAATAGAGAAAAAATAAAAAATAATAAGGACTCAAGTGAAAACCTCCATGAGGCGCTTGAGTCCCATCATTGGGTTGAAAACCTCTTCTTAGATGGCCCAGTGATGAAAAGGAAAAAGAGAAAAGAAAAGAGAACAAGATCCCTGGGTGAAAACCTCCCTTGGAGGTGCCCAGGGCAGGCAATCAGGGTGAAAACCTCCTTGAGGCGCCCTAGTTGTCTTTCAAAAAAAAAATAGAGAAAAGAAGGAAAAGAAAATTGAATTTTAATGTGCATTGTAGGTTGCAGAAGGGACACAAGAAGCAAGGGAAGATGCCACAAAGCCTATTTCATCTCCTCCACACTGTTCTCCATCATTTCTGACCTTTCTTCAACCCCACTGTGTTCTTTTTCCGAGAACTGTGTGCTCTACAGGAGGCCCTGTGTTTTCTACAGGAGGCCCTGTGTTTTCTACAGGAGGCTCCTGTAGAAATCACAAAGAGCCATAAATTGTTCCAGTAAGTAGTTTGATGGGCTGGGAAGTTTCATGAAGAGCATCTAGACACTCCTATAGCTATCCACCCTCCTTTCCATCCATCCCACACCTGCACCACCTCATCATCATCATTTTTTTCCCTTCTTGTCGAAAAAACACAGAAACCAGTTTTTAGAAAAAATAAAGGGAGCAACACCTCAAATCTCATCTGCAGCTTACTAAATACCTATCCATATCCATCAACATCTCTGGAATCATCCCCATCACTCCCAGCACAAAAATCAGCTAAAATTTTAAAGGGAGAAGCAGCTACAAGGGCTCCTGTAGGAATTCCTGTAGCAGTTGATCCCATTAAAATCAAGCCACATCAGCAAAAGAAGTGCAACCATGGGATTGAAGGAGACATCTGAAGCTAGATCTAGCCAGAGGATACCTGCACAAAACAACCAGCCACACATCAAAAAGCAGAAATCATGTATCAAAGGAAATACAGACATGCAGCAAAGGAAATACAAGCATGCAGCAGCAAAAGGAGCCAAAATGCCTCACAGCACATACATTCAACTCACAGGTAAGTGACTAACCCGCTTCTATGTTGCATTGGTGTAATTGAAAATATGCATAAGTAAATGAGATGGTTAGGGTTGAATGAGAAAGCGTGTCCAGTTAACTGGCCACCCTCATCCAGTTGATTGCGCTCATCTAGAGTTGCCACCACACGTGCATGCATTCAAACTCAGAAAAATCCCAAGGACAGGTAGAGGAGGGTTTGAAAACTCTGATGCAATGATGGGAGGTGATTTCAGGAAGAAAGCATGATGACAAGGTGAGTGGGGACCAATGGTCCAAATATGGCAACGTACATTTTTGCCAGCTCACCCCCTCACCGGAAATATCTAAAAGAAGAAATAAGTACTCCTCCTCAAAACTCCTTCACCACCTTTTTTTTCATTTCATCCTCATCCACTTAGCTACAACAAGCTCTTCATCACCCCCATAGCCTCGAAACCATAATTCTCCATCACTTTCATCCATCCTCCCACTATCGGCCTTCTACAGGAGCACTTACAGGTTCTATAGGAGCACCTACAGGTAGTTCTACAGGGGGGGCAGTAAACTGTTTTTAAGGAGAAAACACAGGGGTTTTGCTCGATTTCTAGCTTGAGGAGGTAGATTCCACGCATACCCACCTTGATTATCAATATGTGAAAGGAATGATATAATTTTAACGAGGAATTGAGTCCATAGAAGAAGAGGAACTACATAAAAAAATTCTTCTTGTTTTCTTAAAAAAAACAGTTTTTCTTTGTTTTCCTATTTTCTACAAAATTCTTGTCTCCATCATTTGGTGCTCAAAAGGGGTATAAGAAAAATGACTAGGGGATTCATGAGGAAGGAACCCACAAATTCAACTAGGCTCCATGAACATCCCCAGGTAGTAGCCATATTCACTAGAGAAAATTGGATGCCATTTTTGATAAATTCCGAGGGTTTGATGAAGAAGTTGCTCAGAAATTTGCCCTTTCTTTAGTCCCTCACTCAAGGACCCATACCACTGTTACTTTTAGAGGTCTCTCCATGGAAATCACCCCCAAATTTATCAGTAGGGTTACCACCCTTCCTCTTGGATTACCTTGGAGCAAAGATGAAAAGGCAATTGGACAGTTTGCCAAGAAAAACTTCTTCCAAAACAATGAACATCCTATAGAAGACAAAAATGGCATTAGAAGGACAAACATACCCTACCCTTGGGATGAGGTCAATTACCAAATCATCAAATATATTTCCTATGAAGGGAGGTATAGCATAGTCTATGGCTACCATTTTAGACTTCTTCATGAGCTGAGATATGGCATGGACACTCCAACACCCCAGAAACTCAACATCCCCTATTTTCTCCTGCAGTCCCTCATAGACTCCGGCATTAAGTTAAAGGTAGGAGGTCCAGATCAGCTGGCTCACCATTGGTTAATTAAAATGTTAGTGGAAGAAGCCCTCCATACCTTCACAATCCCCATAGCATGGGAGATTTTCCGAAACATGACAACAGAAGATGACATAAAGGCCCTCACATATGAGAAGAGAACTAAGTGCTGTCAGACATAGAGAAGGGGAAGAAACTGAGGAACAAGAAGGGGAGAAGGAAGAAACCAAAACAGAGGAGGAATAAACCAAAACAGAACAGGAGGAAACAAAACCAATAGAGACAAAGAAAAAGATAGAAGGAGGAGAAAAAGGGGTAGAAAATACCGAGGTGTCTCCTGAGACCCTAGAAAGAGAAGCAGCAACTACTCTTAGTGCCCTCAACACCCAAATTAAACCAAAACAAAAGAGGAAGAGGCAAACCTCAATGTATTTTAGGGCTAGGAAGAGCACAAGGATCAAACAAGGGAAACCCCAGCCTTCTTCTAAAGTTCCCATTGTTATTGAAGATTCACCCTCTGCCCAAGGGAAGGAATCCCATTCCAAGGCACCTATCACTCATGAAAGGGGGACTCCTAGATCTCCCACATGGAAGGAAAAAGTAGAACTACAGGACTCAAAAACAGTCCTACAGGAGGCACAGACTGTTATAGAGGAGACCTTGTCAAGACTATAGGAGATCGAAAAACTTGAAAAAAGACTAGAAGGACAATCATAGGGGAAGGAGGAAGCAATAGAGGATCAAGAACCTGACCCCCAGCCTAGTTTGGGCTCTTACTATAATCTTCTTGAGGGGGGAAGAATCATTCCACAGAAATTTGCAATCCCACTTTTCTTTGAGTTGGAGAAAGAAAGAATAAGAAGCCAGAGGTGGATGGAAATCACCAAATCCAAGGGAGTTGAGGATATTGGCCATATGGAGAATCAACTCAAAGAAATGGGAAGAGAACTAAGTGCTGTCAGACATAGAGAAGAAATCACAAGAACTCACCTTCAAACAAAAAATGAATTGCTAAAAAGACAACTGCAAGAAAACGAGACACAATTGGCATGCATGGCCAGCTGGTCCATGGAGGCACTTCAATGCAGAACACTAGCAAAATCATATGGACTATACCTTAAGGACCAATGGCTGCAGTTTCAAATAAATACTTTGAAATAGAGAGGCACAATGCCTTTACAAGATTACAGACAATTTATGGACCTATGTGACCAAAGTTCATCAGAAGACAAGGAAAAAATAACATAATTCTATTTGCATAACATGGCCCTCACAGACATGAATGTGTGGAACCCCAATGCTAGGCTAGGGGACCTGCAACTAATGGCCATGGCATCATGGATGAATCATGAAGAGTTAAGGGCAGCAGAAATAAGAAAGTTGATGATAAAGGAGCAGAATGAGCCCCTAATGATCAGAGCTAAGCCATCAGATCCCATGGCTTTTATCAGCACACACCAGCTGCTTGCAAATAATCCCCAAATTGCACCTACGTATATCAATGATCAGGCTCAATCCATTGCACATTTTGAGGATATGGAAAGATTACTTGGGGATGACTGTATTCATGCTTGTATGAGGAGATGGAACACTTACCACATAGTTTGCATATTAGGGAGTATCACTCCTCAAAAAGGATGAAAGAAGCATTAAGGAGAGTGCCATTGTACAAGCACTCTATCCAGAATTTGAAGGTCAATTGGATTGGCCTCAAATTGAGTCCCCTACTGTTGCTAGGCATGCTAGAAGGCAGAAAGGTGGAATAAGAGCAATAGCAGGGGGAAGAGGTGGACAGAAAGGCAGGATTCCATGACAGAGAAGAGCAGCTCACATCAGAAGCATGGGATATCAGGGACGCCACCAGGGCCATCAAAGATGAGGAGATGGACTAAGTTGCTTAGAGGATGAACAACACCTTTAGTAGGGGGGTGATGATGAGCCCCATAAATGGGTAATTATATGGGCTCATTTTTCCTCCTAACATAGTTTAATCAACCATTCTCTTAACTTATTGCATGTTTTTTAATTATATTTATGCTTATGGAGTGAGTTGGGTTAGTTATGTTGCCATGGAGTCTAATATGTTTTTAATGTATATTTGTTGAATTTTTAAGACAAAGTCAAATATTTAATGGAAAATTGGCAGCAATAATTCAAAGTGGATAAAGGAGAGGATTTATAGGAGGGTACCCCCCTCATTTATGACTCCCCGCTTTGAATTCTCCTTCATGCAGCTCGGAGCACAAACAGCCAAATCAATGCACTAGGAGGCAGCCGAGCAAGTGGAGGATAACTTATGTTTATCTCAATTTTTGGGAGATAAGACTCCCTAATTTTAAGGAAGCTGTTGGGAGCTTCAGTTGTATAAGTAGAAAGGCATAAGGCCTCATTAGGAAGTTAGTCAAATTTTCAACTTTTTGTTGCAGCATTTCTCTGCTCAACTTCAAGATTACTTTTGTTGACAGTTTCATGTAATCCTATTATTTTGATAATAAAGATGAGATCCTTTTTGAGCTAGCACTAAGTTACCTCAGAGGGCTGAACCTCTTGGGTTAGGACCTAATCCAAGCAACCAAGCTCCTCTTGTTTGTATTTATATGCTTTGTTTCAGTTAATGGATTAGTTGCTATTGGATAAATTTCTTTCTTGGTTAAGAATAGGTTGCTTTTGGTAATTTAGAAGGTTGTTTCCATTTGCTTTTTCTATAGCAGATTGAACAGTGATAGAAAGAAGATACAAAAATGCCATCAATAGAGCCTTGGCCTCCTTTCCTCCCTTTGGGACCATGAACTAAGGCCAAGACCCTCTTGCTACCACAAAAAACATAGATTTGCCTTCTCCATAGGATTTCTAGTGTTACAGTTTGTTAGAAGGTTAATGATTTGCTTTAGATCTCTTTCACCATGCTCATTTTTTTCTTGCAATTAGTTTCCTTCCATGCTTTTTCTCATTATAGCATTTTTTAGCATTTCTTTCCATAGCTCATAATCTAGATTACCTTGATGTAAAATTCTATTTTTTTTATATACTTAGTTTCCTTGCTTGCTTGATCTCCTTGTTTGATTTTTAGGTCCTTTTGTAGAAAATCTCTTCTCACAACAAGTTATCCTACTAGCCATCCCACTCTCTCCCTGATCTATGCCCTATAGGTCGCCCAAAGTTCACCTCAAATCTACCTTAGTTTTCTGCGTTTTTCCATAGGATTTCTTCCTCTCTCTTGACCATATTTTCCTCTCTTAGCAATCCTTCGTGACCCCTAGGCGCCTTAACACATCATCCTAGCCTTCAGATACCCTTTCCACCCACTTTCACACCTTCAAAACCTCCAAAAATGCTCTCGGCATCCTCCTGTACACCTCTTGTAGACCTCCTGTAGATCCCCTGCAACATCCTGTAGATTTTCCCGTAGGCTTCTTTTTGAAGTTTGATTGCGGGAAAAGCCTCCAGAAGGCCACCTAAGACCTCCTAGAACCCATCCACACCATCCTACATCTTCCCAAGTCCCAAAACCGCCCTCCATCGCCACATAATCACTGCCACATTCACAATCAAATAAATTACATGCATGACAATTTCACGTAAAAATACATAAAAATCCAAAAAGATGTTTTTTGCTCATTTACTTCTAGAAATAGCCTAAGTAGATGTTGTTTACTTCCTGAGTAGGTAATGGCATTCACTTCATGGTTTTGTGATCTCTCTTTCTACAAAAGTAGGATTAGTTGGTTAAGTAAGGTTTTCTAGGTTTACTTTACATTTCAGTCTTATTTTCCTTTCTGCAAGTAGAGTAGCCTCTGTAGAGTAAGCTTTCCTTTCTTTCATCACATATAGAGCTTCTTTTGGAATCCATAGAAGTTGGCTTGAACTCCAAGTGATCTTGTGCTAGTTGACCAAGTGACAGCCTACAGTAAGAACTAGTACTTGTGCATACAGCACCGTCGCTTCCAAGTTTTTTATGAACTACCGGGTTGATAAAAGTAAAGTAGGAAGCCGAGGAGTTGCAACATTATTGCTGCAATACTGGTGCTCACCAGAAAACATGTACAATTGTTGTTGCTTACCTTTTGGTGGATTTTCTTCTTTTTTCACATTGATATTTAGTTGTTGAGTAACAATATTAGACCAGTTAAATATCTACCCTTTCGAGACACTCTGATATAGCATGTAAAACCATCATTCTGGGAAGGATTCAGTATTTCTATGTCCATGAACTCGATAATACAGCACTATCGAATACTAAAATGCCTTTCTAAGTGATTTGGTCTTGTAAGTATTGTTTGGTGTCTAGCAAAACTTTGTTGGTTCCTTTACTCACACCTTGGCCACTTCCTTAGTGTGTAGATACCCTATTGCTACATATAAATAAGAGTCCATATGTTTCTCACGCTTAAGACAGTTGTGAATCAAGTGGATATCATGTGGTTGGTAGGTGGAAATGCTCGCTAACACTAACACTATTTAATGACATGATCTTCATATCCAAACCTTTCATAATCCATTTAATGATATTTTCACATGGCAAGATTGGGTATCTACAAGCAACTCTATGAAGACTTGAGTGTTGGATGTTGATGTAAACATGTCTATCCTCCATATCTAATTGAAATTCTATAGCAGTGCATGCATCCTTGATAGTATGCCAACTAATATTAGAGTCCTTATCAATGTACACATGTGTATTAGATAAATGGGAAATGATATTAAAGGAATTTCAACAACTTCCTTTTAACTGCTCTTCTGGCCTCCTTTGATGTAGATCTCTTGGGAGGCATGGTGATCTCTATTGATTAGAGAGAAATGTGTTCAAGACATACAGTACTTTTTGAAACAAATGCACTAATGGCGATAAAAAGTTATCTCTAGTAGATAAGTTCAACAATCAATCTTAAATCAGAAAAACAGTAACTGAGGAGAAAGATTACACAATGTTGGGTTGCAAGGAGGCAGACTAGGTTTTGGAATTGCACAATGCATAGTGAGAGAGGGGATTGCGTAGTTGTTTGATAGAGGGTTGGCTTGAGGGTTGGAATTGCATAATGCACAGTCTTAGCTAGCAGAAGAGGGGAAGGATTCTGTAGTGCGTAGTCTCAGTGGTAAGGTTGGGCCACTACTAGCTTGGATTTCACAATGCATAATTAGAGGAGGCCAGTAATTGCACATTTCATAGTTTCAATTGGAAAGAAGGTGGCTTGCTGCTTAGGATTGCACAGTGTGTGGTAGGAGGAGCCAACAAGTCTTCAATATGTTGTAGTTTAGCTTGGGAGAGAGGAAAACTTCAAATAAGTGACTAAGTAAGAGAAGAGTTCAAATTTCCCTTAGAATGAGTTAGATCAATCACTAACATTGACCAAAAAATATTATGAAAAGGGAAGAAAATGCATGCATAAAAATACCCAACAAAAATAACTCATGGTCGGAAAAATGACTAAAGAGGGATTTGACAGCTATAAAAACAACTTGACAGACTAAAACACACTTGTACAAGGTAATAATAGCAGAAAAACTAATAAATTCAATAAGAAACAGGTAAAGCGGCACTTGCAAACACAAAAACGATAGAAAAACAACAAAAAGTGATACTTTAGAAAATTATCTGGAAAAGTGTTTCAAACAAATTTAGAAGCTCCTTCAAATCATGGGGATGGCGAGAGCTCTAATGTTGAATGTGAAAATGAGCTCTACAAGCATCTATTATATAGATTTATCCCCATAATATTAGGGTTAGGGTTTATGACCTGCATGCCTAAAATCAAGGAGAATCTGACACTTTTTCATAGATCATAATTAGAAACTTGTGCCACATGGTCAAATAGGAATGTGCACTCCCTATTTCCTATGGATGCATAATTCCCTTGCTCTAAAAGATTGGACAATCCACTAGCAGAAAAATTGTGCAGTTCCTAATGACAAGGGATTGTGTAGTTCACTAGATTAGTGATTGTGCAATTCTTACTCTCAAAGGAGGATTGTGAATTTCACTTTCTCAATTACTACCTTTCTCATAAGATTACATAGCTCAATTTATCAAGGCCTTTCCAATGGAAGAATATTATGCAGTTCCCATAGCCAAGACCAGTAATCAGTGCTAGATCAAGACAAGAGTTAGCTTGTGTTTGGGAGGGTGTTTACGTGTCATCAAAAGTTGTGCAATTATCATCGACAAGACTTAGTTGTTGTCAAGACAACTTACTTAAGACACCACACAAGAGCTGCATGAAAAGATAAGTGATTACGACACTAGAGAATCAAGAGGAACACTTGATGACAATGAAAATGATAGTTCTTATAGGCAAAAGGTAGGATCCAAAATTGAAGTGTAGGAAAATTTTTGGAGGTGGTTGTAGTAGATACAACACTCTCCTACAGATACTTGGAGAAAACTTTATATAAAGAAATATGTTCTAGATGTTGAAGAAAAAAAACTAATCTAAATATATGAGGACATTAAAGGCTCATAGATCAAAAATGTATTGTCATAAAACCGCTCCCTCATATAGTATCATAATTTTTAGGAGGTGTAATAGTTCCATCATGTCTATTTATAAGAAGGCTCCTGGAATCAAATGGCTAAATTACAGGAGGAGAAATTCCAAGAGATTAAATAAAAATAAAAATAAAAATAAAAATAAAAAATAAAAAATAAAAATTAAAATAAAATAAAATCAACAAGGTAAGGATACAATAGTTTAATATCGATAAACACAAGCTAATCATCAAGAATAGTGAATTTGGTTTTCCTAAAAACTAATGATTACTCCCAAATAGGAGGAATGTGATGGACAAATTATGGATAAAGCAATAGGAAAGGAAAATAAAATTTCAAAATGGACTTGATAAATTTTGATGGGGTAACAAGGAAAGAGGAAACTACAATTTAAACGAGGCATACAATATCATTTTAGGATTCTCATAACCGCTATAAGAAAACATATGGATTAAAATATGGAAAATAGGCTTATGGTTAAAGGTGTCACTATTTGTATGGTAGGTTGCACATAGGAAGATGTTAACTTGGGATAAGTTTCAAATATGTGGCTTTTTAGACCAATCACTTTGTCACTTATTGTCAAAAATATAAATCCTTAGAGACACTACATAATTCTTGCTCATATGTGTCTATCCTCTCAGATAAAGTGTCTCTTATATTTCATAAATATGATAGAGCTAAAGGCATTCTAACCATAATATCAGAGTAGTGTATCTCAGACTTCTCATAAAGTATAATTAATTAAGAATGGTAGTCACTTCGATGAGTTATTGAATGGGAGACTAGGAATGAAAAGAACAAAAGAATTTCCAAAAATACTTTTCAATCAAAGGAACAAATTAGTAGAAGAATAATCAAATATATTAGAGAAATTATTTTATCTCACAGTTGGTCTCCATAGGAATGGTAATGCAATGATCCATGCAAACACACTTTAATTTAATCCCTCAACCTAGATGCTCCAATTCAACAAAATGGATTTTTCCTCCCCTAGAAAAAATAAAATTAAATTTTAGTGGGACCTTGAAAGGAAGCCTAGGCCCAAATACATGTGGGAGAGCTGTCAAAATCTCTCATGAAGCTATATTACATATTTATTTTGGTTCATTAGGCATTAATAGAAGCAATTCAACGTAACTTTTGCTATGGAATATGGGCTTCGAATAGCCATTCAACATCAATATAACAACCTACTAATAAAACAAGATTCTTAATTGATAATAACCATGGTGAAAATAATTTAAAATGGATCTCACCTGTCCAAAGTGCTTAGATGATGGAGACTATAAGGAACTCTACAAAGATAAACTCCTTTCTCTCTCAATTGTTTTCATTTTATTATCACGTGGGAGATCAACTAGGGATAAATTAGCCAACATACGAGTAAATCAAGGAAGAAATATGGCTAACGGTGCAATGGACTCTTTGTGGGCTGAAGTCAATGACAAACCACTAAGGTCTCAGGGCATGGATTTGGTTCAAGAAGATCTCACCCCCACACATAAGGTGAACCATAGCTCCATTTTGAATGTCTAGGACATTGATTGAAAGGAAGGTGAAGGAGTGGGGTGGTGACTAAGGATCCCTCACTAGGGAAAAGCATGCAAGAATTAATAGGATTCGTGATTTCAAGGTTTTATGATCTCAACCACTATATGGTTTATCGATTTGGCATACTTTGGCATCATAGGAAATCAAGTTGTTCGAGAAGGATATGATAAATTTGTTGTTATGAAGGTTACATGGACTATTAACCATTTAATGAGTAATTTTCATAGTTGGTTGGTTGACACAACATTCTTGGTCTTGAATCATTATGCTTGGTGGATGTGCTTCCTCAAGGTTTTCTGGGTAAGGATGTTTTTATATATAAAGTTTCTATGTTGGTCATTTGTTATTTATGTTTCGTGTAAGAAATCCACTGGTTCAAAATATAGCTTGGATGATCAACCCACGGTTTTCCTTTCATATTGTTAAAGTTTTTTCATTCATAAAAGGTGTAATAAAGCCTCTCTTAAGCATGATTTCCATTTCCCTAGCTCTCTTCTAGGTTCCTTTTCTATCATAGGTGACATAATTTCCATTTTTAGCTTTGTTTTGTTATCATTGGTCCACTATTCACTTTATACATTTAATGTCTTTGGCTAGAGCTTACAGAGGTAAAATTATTTGATGCTCTTGTCTTGAGGCTCTTTATACCGTGCCTTCATTTCTTGGGCTTCTAATTTAAAGGATTCTTGTAAGCAACTTCTCTCAATGGGTATTTGGTTTCTTTAGCAATTTTATGATTTTTTAAATAAATATGCTTTAGATTTCTCCTTTATTTTCCTTTGGTTACCCTAGTGGAACCTCTTCTTTTATGGTAATGTTTTCACTTGCTTTGCTTATTTCTTCCATCTCAATCTTCCCAATCCCCTTCCCTTCCCTTTAATATGTTATCTACTTCAGTGGTTTCTATATTGGTCTAAGGGAAGAAAGTTTAATTCTCCCTGAGTATTATATTAGTTGTTTTATTCTTCCCTTCTTAAAGTTGCTATCAATATTTTAATAATTTGTTTTAGGGCTTCCATATACCCTCTATAGTTTCTTTCAGTCATGCCTACAAACTATGACTCAAGTGGGAGAAGGGTCAAGCATTACTCATGACCACCCCAACAAGCCCCTTTTCTTAGGATTAGTTAATCACATAGAAGTTTGTTGAAATATATTACAAGAATACTCCTCCTTGAGTTATAAGAGAGATTGAAGAAGTTGAAATATTGGAGTAATTTCCTAAAATATATTACAAGAACACTCTTCCTTAAGTTAGAAGAGAGACTGAAGAAGTAGAAATAATAGAGTTGTTTCCATAAATATATTATAGGAACACTCCTCCTTGAGTTAGAAGAGAGATTGAAGAAGCTGAATAGGGTGCAAGGATAGATTTTCATTTTATTTCAAATACTGAAGTTGAAGACCAAATTATAAACAAGGTCTTGGAGACAAGTAGGATCAAGAAGACGCAAACCTAGTATCTGTAAATTTTGAACATATACTAGCAATTTAAGACCATCATGGATAGAGTCTTTGTTAAGTGATTAGAGGAGCAAAATGATATTTTATTAAGTGTGGATGAAGTGTATGGTCAACTTTAGAAGTTGGATAAGAAGACATTTATGCTAGTGAAGAAGTTAGAAAATATAGAGATTGTTGATTCCAAGGATGAAATAGGCCCACCTAATACTATTCAGTTGGATTCTCCAACTACTTCATTCATGTCATCAAGTTTGTCATGTTATTCATTAGTTTCAATTTTCTTATATATTTTGTTATAAGAGGATTCCTACCCTAAAACACAAGTTATAGTTGTCATAATACTGAAAATCTCTTTAGTTTTGTAATTTTATTCAAATTCTTTACATGGTCTCAAAAAATTATGTTATGCTACTAATTTGGTTTCCTTACCACAACCCAAATATTATATATAAATTCCTACTTAAAAATTACTATATGAACACTACCCAACTTAACAAAAAATAGCTTGTTTAATTATAAATACAAAAAACATAATACCTTATACTTTTATGTTATTTGTCAAATATCTTTAAATCTCTATCATAACGTCGATGTGATTTCCCCATCGTCACGCCAAAGAATGAACTGCTCATGTTTCACAGCCACAATGAAATGAACCAATCATTTCACAAAATTAAGTGGTGGAGTAGTCAAGAAGAAAAGTAATACTTTTGAAAATGTGAGTCATGAACAAAATAATCCAAGCTTTTCCACAACGCATGTGATGGAAACACATGGGAGAGATTCACTTTTTTTTTTTTTTTTTTTTTTTCTCTGTATATGACGATGCATTCTCACTTGTATATGTAAATGTTTTGGTGGTGGTTATAACGTAAGCTATTTCATTTTTATTAATAAGCTAGTAGAAAATTATTTTCTATATACAATTATTATAATAGTTAGTTTAAAACTAATCATGAACCTAATTAACCACTTAACCTAAAAAATTATATTTCAATTTACTTGTTTCAATAAAATTGCAATTGAAGTGATGGTTTGTGGAAGATGAATTAAAAATTTAAGATGTGTATCTAATGTTCAAATCCTATTATTATTAAATTTTAAAAATCGTCTATCAATATTCTAAATTTAAAATAACTAAAATTTATGAAAATAACTGAAATATGAAAATGAGAGGAGAAGCAAATGAATGCACCATATAAAAAATGAACACAAGATGTTTCCATAGAAATATAATGTAAGAGAAAACCCACGGGGGCTTCACTTAATGAACCTCTGGCATATCACGTGCATTTGTGGCATACTAAATAATACCCCTAATTTGACTATGAAAGCAAAATACCTCTAAAAGAGCATTATTTAACCCCCTAATTGATGCAGGAGCATCGAAGCACTCTTAATCAATTTCGAAATCCAAAGCTATGGACGAGGAGACATGGACAATCATGTAAACTGGGAGAAAAATTCCATTGAAACAGAGCTTAATTTGATGAAATTGATAAGGCTTGATATAATGTAATTATATGCCATGTAATTTAGCGGTTGTTGAGCAATTTGTGAGAGGAAATCATGGATCTGAGATGATCCACGACCTTGTAAATTTCTCTATAAAGAGTCTGCATTGTGATGGGGATAGAGAGAGAGAGAGTGATATAGAGAAAGATAGAAGAGATAGTGATTGGA
The DNA here is from genome assembly GCA_000404065.3 of Pinus taeda. NCBI lineage: Eukaryota > Viridiplantae > Streptophyta > Pinopsida > Pinales > Pinaceae > Pinus > Pinus taeda. Next base: position 9,734 of record APFE030625471.1, on the reverse strand, counting down.
TAAATGTAGCTGAGGGTGAAATTGTTATTGAGGCTGAAATGCCTTAGTCTGTAATCAAATTATGTATAATAGAAATATTGTGTGTTATGTTAATTTAGTGTTTTGTGCATTATTATCTATAGTTATATGTATGAGTTAAAATCCATGTTGCAGGTTATTGATCGACCATTGATCACTTTAATAGCGATTGCGATCCAATGTTGTATGAGTGTTGTGAGTGCTTAAATAGAGAATGGTAGAGACAAATTCATGTTTAAGGTGAATTCCATCATAAGCGAATGAGCGCAGTGAGAACCATTAGATTGTTTAGATCGACAAATATTAATGGCAGAAGAAAACAAGAGTAGACCTCGATCGTTCGATCAAAGGATCCATAGATCTATAGTCATCGCGAGGCTTAGATGTGGGGGCGCTAAGTAGCGAAAGCGGTTTTCATAAGGTGGTAAGCAGATTATCAAGTGGCCACAAAACCATAAGTGGTATCAAGAGGATGGACCCGATGATGTTATGAACCATATCGAAATTCAATTGAAGTTCAGAGGTCATCAACAACTCTGAGGGTAGGAGTGTACGAATTTCTTGATCGTGGTTGAAGCCTCGCACTCACTCCTAGCCATCGATCTCATATTCAACTCTTAGGTCATAGTCGATTGTGGGAGTTAAGTCGTTTTTAAACTGTGTACTAGTTGAAGTCCCGCAAATCGTAGATTTGATGGCCTCTTATATTCCAATGGATATCGGGTCATAAAGTGATCGAACTTTAATTTCAAAAATCAGACTTGATGGAGTTTTATACAGCAGGGTCAAATCCTCGTTAAGTTCTAGTGATCAGGACCGTCCATTGGTTGACTTATTAGAGGGTGATCACATGGAGAAGTGCATGCAGGTTAACATCCTGAGTGGACCCGAGAAGTTTATGGATACGAGTTTAATTTATTTGAGATCCATTATTCAGCGACTAGAGTGGGACCGACGTTCGTTGGCGGGTTATGTGTTATTCTGTTATTTGGTGATTGGTCGGGTTTTTGTTAAAATCCACCAATGTAAAGGCTTCCGATGTAATTGTGGGCCCATAACCCACAATTCCACACGTAGTAATTATGTAAAGATGCAGCTTTGCTGTATCAATATAGTTTTGTTGGCATCAAAGTGGTATCAGAGCAAGGAAAGGTTTCTTACGAGAGAGAAGGAGTTTCTACGCAAATGGAAGGAGGTACAGTTATGTGAATATTGGTGATTTTGTGATCTTTATTCAGCGAAGGTGAGAAGAATGCAGCAACCTAGATCATGGAGTGCTCTAATGGTTCCACAGAGCAGAGAACCAGAGAGGTGCCGAAAGAGTAAGCTCAGAGAGAGAAGCTTGGTGAGGTATCGTGTAGCAGGAAGAAGGCTATTACTACAGAGGTTTTGTTTCAACTCACAGAAATATCATAAAGGCAATTCCACAGAGGATGTGGGTAAAATTGCTAAGGGATGAAGGAGAAGCATATGACAAGGAGGTCATAAATTTTTGTACCTCGGGAGTCTGATGCAGAAGCATCCGAGCACTCTTAATCAATTTCAGAATCCAAAGCTATGGAGGAGGAGACATGGAAAATCATGTAAATCGAGAGCAACATTCTGTTGAAACAGAGCTTAATTTGATGGATTTGATAAGGCTTGATTTAATGTAATTATCTGCCATGTATACGAATTGAGAGATTTAGGGGTTGTTGAGTGATTTTTGAGAGGAAATTGTGGATCTGAGATGATCCACGACCTTGTAAATTTCTCTATAAATATTCTGTATTGTGATGGGGATAGAGAGATAGAGTGATATAGAGAAAGATAGGAGAGATAGTGATTGGGTACAATGTAGCTGAGGGTGAAATTGTTACTAAGGCTGAAATGCCTTAGTCTGTAATCAAATTCTGTATAAAAGAAATATTGTGTGTTATGTTAATTTCATGTTTCTATGCATTATTATCTATAGTTAGATGTATGAGTTAAAATCCATGTTGCAGGTTATTGATCGACCATCGATCACTTTAATAGAAATGGCGATCCAATGTTGTATGAGTGTTGTGAGTGCTTGAATAGAGAATGGCAGAGACAAACTCGTGTTTAAGACGAATTCCATCATAAGTGAACGAGTGCAGTGAGAACTATCGGATCATTTATATTGATGGATATTAATGGCAGAAGAAAACGAGAGTAGACCTAGATCGTTCGATCAATGAATCCATAGATCTACAGTCATCGCGAGGCTTAGATGTGGGGATGTTAATTAACGAAAGCAGTTTTCATAAGGTGGTAAGCAGATTATCATGCGGCCTCAAAACCATAAGTGGTATCCCAGAGGATGGACCCAATGACGTTATGAACCATATCAAAATCCAGTTGAATTTTGGAGGTGATCAGCAACTATGGGGGTAAGAGTGTATGGATTTCTTGATCGAAGTTGAAGCCCCGCACTTGCTCCTAGTTGTCGATCTCACATTCAACTCTTAGGTCACAGTCGATTGTGGGAGTTAAGCTGTTTTTAAATTGTGTACTAGTTGAAGTCCTGCAAACCATAGATTTGATGGCCTATTATATCCAACGGATATCAGGTCATAAAGTGATCGAACTTTCATTTCAAAAATCGGACCGATGGAGTTTTATACAGTAGGGTTAAATTCTCTTTGAGTTCCAGTGATTAGGACCGTCCGTCGGTTGACTGATCAGACAATGATTGTGCAAAGAAGTGCGTGCAAGTTAATAGCCTGAGCAGACCTGAGAAGTTTATGGACGCAGGTTTAATTTATTTGAGATTTGATCTTCAGCGTCGAGAGTGGGACTGGTGTTCATTGGTGGGTTATGCGTTATTCCAGTGTTTGGTGATTGTTCGGGTTTCTGTTAAAATCCACCAATGTAAAGGCTTTCGAAGTAAACATGGGCCCATAATCCATAGGTCCACATGTAGAAATTATGTAAAGATGTAGCTTTACTGTATCAATATAGTTTTTTGAGCATCACTACGAATACAAAATTAATACATCTCCGAGTTTAAAAAACCCCTACCTTCACTAGATATTGTAGGTGTCCATTTTTTCATTAACATTTTTTATACCCCTTTATTGTTTTTCATAAACTTTGAGCTCCATTTTTAATACCTACCAATATAAGAACCCTTTACCCGCTAATATATGCTCAATATATTCGGTCTTTTTTCCTCAATATATACCCAATATGAACACATGTGGCATGGTATTTCTCCCCCAGTGAAGCCTCCATGAGAAAACCCAACTAGAGGATGATGCCTATACTCTAGTCTCTTTTCTTTATTTATCAAAATGCAAATACAAGGAAAGAGAACTCACTATGGATTTTCTAGTGATACTATGGATTGAATGACTACTACAAAGTCTTATAGTTCCTTCTTTATTCTCTCAAATCCCACTCTCTAGATGATCTACTTAACTATAGCACATTGACAAAAGAATGTAAGGTCTTCCTCTCTTCCTAGCAAACCTAATATTTAACTTAGTCTAGTAATCATCTTGGCTTAAAATGTTTGTATACCTCAACCCTCAATTAGTATTAGGATTTTGTACCTTCTAGAATCTTCTTAAAATTCGTCATGTGGCTAGCCACACATGTGAGTAATGGGGGATGGAATGACATCCACTTGGTTTGCATACAAACTTTAATGGAGGTGATTTTTGCATTCTTGTTAGGGTCTTTATGTATAAAGCAATATCGAGGGATTGTGAGGTATGCTCAAAAATATTTGAACCTAATTAGTGCCAATTGGTGAACCAAAATTGTGATGGAAAGTTCCAAACCATAAATATTGAGGAAAATACTTGCCACTAAAATGGGTCATGCAAGCCAATTCCTCCAAATTTTCACCTAGAAATTACCAAGATAGATGAAAACTTATATATTGATCCATTCTAGATCATGCATACCCATTTACGGAGGCTTTTAGTCCCCAAAATCTTTTTACTGAATGAGGTAAGGAAAATGCTCCTCTATCTCCTCTCTAATGTAAGATTTTTTCCTACTTCAAATTTTTCCTTTCAACTTGATCTACCAAAGGGCATGTCATGAAAAATTATATATTCTACTAACTTTCGTTAGGTTTCTAGTGCTAAGTTATATATGGTAGGTATGATTTTCTCCTTAGTTTCATGATTCAACATGGAAGGCTCATAAAGATTCATATTTTCCACCTTTACTAATAAGTAAATGTGCATAAATGGATTTTGAAAATGAGTAGAACCATCTTGGGTAGGGCATGGACCGAAATGTTTCTTAATTTGGTTTGCATTTATTTTTGAAAGAAAATGATTAGTTTAGATTACTTCGTTTATTGTGGACTATATGATAAGTTCCTTAAGGATTCAATTTAAATAGATTCCTTTTCATGTGGCATCCACCTTTGATAAAGGGAGAGGGAACATTAGTCTTTTTTTATTTTTTATTGTAAAAAATATTTGTCCACTAAGATACTTTTTAGTTTTTTAGATTAATAATTAATAATCACATACTTTCTTAGTGGTTGACAATGATCTATCAAGTATGATTTACACTTTTGAGAAAATAATAGTGTTGGCATTATGGATAATGTGTT
>APFE030625453.1:58874-80550 GCA_000404065.3 Pinus taeda | reverse complement strand
AATAATATCACAATTAAAATAATTATAATTTTTCAATTTTATAAATAATTAAACATGAGAACAAATTTTATTATTTCTAAAAAAGAAATTAAATTTAAATAAGGAAAATTTTAGTGCTATCAAAATTTTAAAATAAATTCCACAAGCATATTTTTTTATAAATTAATGTGTGTAAACAATGTTAAAGCAAAAATAATTATGTTCGTTTTAATTTAAATGAGATCACTTATATTTTTTAGTCGTTGCCTTGCTTGGAAGGGATTATCGTATTTGTCTGAATGTGGGTTGACTTATTATTATTTTGCTGAGTTTTTGTAATTTTGATCAATTTTTTGAGAAAATGCTAAATATTCTTATTTTCTCATGAATTCAAAAATAATTTTCTAATTTTCTAGCAATCTTAATTCTATTTTTTGATTGGTTTGGCGAGCTTTGATGGGACATAATTCCCCTAGTGGAAGGCATTTTATTTTCGATATTTGTCATTGATTTTAAAATTAAAAAAAGCTAATTTTATGAGTGGTCATTTTGTTAGTGAGTTCTCTGAAACTAACACTAACGTTGACACTGATAATTTTATGCTATTGTTCTGCCCAATGATGCCAGAATTGATGTAGTTACAGGTCCTTTACGTAGGCAGTGGAACAAATCTCCAAAAAATTGATATATTGTGTGTAGCGCGAAGGTGTGGAGGAAGAAGAAGTTTTCACTTAGAAAACTAAGAACCATAATTGTATCAGTCTGTTTCATTGTGCGAGCTTTCCTTGTGGGGAACTTTCAATGAAAACTTTTATTGTGGATATAAAGCTTCATCTGCATAATGAAAGGTTCCATTAAAATATTGTAAACCTAAAAATCATAAATATAAATTAATTTAATTTAACTTTGTAACCAAATCAAATGTATTTAATAATAAATTATATTAATTGTTAAAAATAATTAATATTATTATCATAAAAATTTAGCGTCATTTATAAATGCATGCATGTAAATCATAGCTTATCAATATTTCATTGTGCGAAGCTTCCATCTACAGAGCTTTCATTGTGTGGAGCTTACAATGAATGTAGACATGCCTCCGAATAAACTCCACAATGAAAAATTGATTGCATTCATGATGAGAACTTCATTTATACAAATGTAAGATAAGTTCGAAATAAAACCATATTGATAACTTATTAACAGAAAAATAAAAACTAACAACTGATTACTAATGTACAAATGTAATCCTTAAGGATTAGTTAACATTCCTCCCTTAATCCAAAGGGACATCTAACATGCCGAGTAAAAATCTAAACTTTTCACATACTAGTGCTTTGGTGAAGATATTTGTGATCTACTTTGAAGTAGGACGATGTGTCAGATGAATGACTTTGGGCTCTACATAGTGTCGAATCAAGTGATATTTGGTGTTAATATGTTTTCTTCGATCATGAAACTTGTGATTCTTGGCCAATGAATTGCAGAAGAGTTGTCAATAAGTATTGGAGTTGAAGTCTTTTTTTTTTTCTTGCAAGTCTTAAAGTATTTTGCGAAGCCAAATGTTTTTTTTATAGCTTGAGTTGTTGCAACATATTCAGATTCAGTGGTAGAATCAACAATAATGGATTGCTTGTGTGATCTGGAACTGATGGTTTTTGCTCCAAGATTCATCAAATAACTAGAAGTAGGGAACTCATTCACCTTATCTCCATCAAAACCAGAACATGAATAGTCGGTGAGATGGAAATATACAACTTTGGAATATTTGATGACATATGTTCAAGTTTCTTTCAAATACTTAAGCACTCGCTTTGTTGCTTTCCAATGACCTTCACATGGTTGATGCATGAACCTGGAAAGTATACCTACAACAAAAGCTATGCCAAGTCGAGTAGTAGTTATAAAATTCAAACTTCCAACAAGTTGTACGTACTTTGTTTGATCTTCAAACATACTTCTTTCAGTGGAAGTAAGCTTCAAATTTTGCTCCATTGGAGTAGCAAAAGGGTTATAATCTTGCATCCCAAATTTATCCAATAGTTCTTCAATATACTTCTTCTGAGAAATAAAAATGTATTTGGGTTTTTGATCAACTTCAATCCCTAAATAATAATGCAATAAACCCAATTTTTTCATGTCAAAAAAATTCATTAAATCTCTTTTAACGAATGCTATATAGTCATAATTATTTTATGTAATCATCAAATCATCTACATAGACAACCAAATATACAACCGACTTTCCAACTTTTTTAACAAAAAAGGTTCCATCATCCAGATCAAATAACTTATAATTTTACTTGAGAAGGTGTTCAGTTAATTTTTCATACCATGCGCGAGATGCCTGTTTCAGTCCATACAAAACCTTCACTAACTTACATAAATTTTTCTCTTTGCCTTTGACTGTAAAACTTTTTGGATGAAACATATAAACATACCTTCAAATCTCCATTCAAAAACATAGTTTTTACATCCATATGGTGTATTTTCCAGCTATTTTGAGCTACAAGAGAAAAAAGACTTCTAATTGTGCCCCATTTTGTTGTAGAAGAAAATGTCTCTGTGTAGTCAACGCCTTCCTTCTGAGCGTAGCCTTTTCCTACAAGCATTACCTAATATTTATCAAGTGAACCAATTGCCTTATACCTGATCTTATACACCCATTTGCAACCACTAGGTTTGACACCAGCAGGAGGATCCACTAACCTCCAAGTTCCATTCTTAATAAGTACATCATACTCCTTTTTCATTGCATCATTTCATTCATCACAACTAATAGCTTCTTCAAAACAATTGGGTTCACTAATTGTAGAATGATTTAATTCAAAGTCATGAGAAATGTTACTTGAACTCAAAGTAACATCACCTTTTGAATAAATTATTGTTTTAAAGTAATCATAATTACTTGGAAATCTTTGAACATGTGTGGATCTTCGTAAAGGTTGTTGAAGTGGTTGTGATGGTTTCTCATCTTGAAAATCAAGCTCAATAACAGGCTCTTCAAGAGAAATTTTTATCCTGCAGAACCATTACTATCATCCAAATTTTCTTCAGCAGTATCATTCTCATGATACAAAGATGGAAGAACCATAGACTGATCCACAATGGAAACATACTTCCCCTTTCGTATGTGGAACATCATTATTAGATTCAAAATAAAACTTTTCGGATGAAAATTCCTTCAAATGAGTTAGTTTTCTATCAACAGTGGAATTATCTTTATCACATTCAAGAAAAATAACATCTATGGAAAGAATAAATTTCATTTTCTCTTAATCATATGACCTATAAGCTTTGGAAGTAGCAGAATATCCAAAGAAAATACATTTGAAACTCTTGGCACCCAACTATTTGCACTAATGTTTAGGAATCAATGCATAGCATGGAGAACCAAAGACTCTAAAATATTGAACAACAGGAAGATGATTATACCACATTTCATAAGGATACTTATTATTGATGATAGAATAAGGACAACGATTGCAAATATAAGTTGCACTAAGCACTACTTCTCCCCAAAACATCAACTCAACATTCTTAAAAAACATCATGGATCTAACTATATTAAGTGTTACCCTATTCATACACTCTGCAACATCATTCTGTTGTGGATTGTAAGGTATTGTAGTTTGATGTTTTATGCCATTGTCCTTAAAATAACTGTCAAAAACATTATAAGTATATTCACCATCGTTATCAGTTCTGAGAATTCCAATTTTTAGTTGAGTTTCATTTCTGATCATCGAATGAAAAGTTTTAAAAGTTTCAAATGCTTGTGACTTATCTTTCCAGATCAAATTTATTTTTTATCATTTTGTTGTCTATATCCTTGATTATTTCCGTCCTCCCCGCCACCCCAAATAATTTCTTCTACCACAACCTCTAGAAGTTTCACCATGAAACTTCTAATATTTTTGTGCAAGGCACAAAGTTTCTACGTTATATTTTTTTTCTTCCCAAAGACCTTTTCTCTCTCAGCTATTTTGTTCACTATTTTATCAAATGTAATGTCTTTTAACTACCCACTAGCTTGGAGAGATTCCAAAAAGGTTGAATAGATAGGGTAGAGAACTTTAATAGAGGTAGTAAATTGCAGATCTACTTCAACACCAGTGGCTTTTATGTCATGAAAAATAGCTTTTATTTTAGAGACCATCTTCAAATGATCATTATCTTTCATCTCCAAATTAAACAATCTCAATAACAATGGAATACTATCAAGTTCTAAATGTGAATCATAAAATTCCTTCAACTTTTGTAATGCTTCAAATGTAGTATCACAAGAAACAACATATCTTCTTACCTCCTCTATCATTGATGCAATAATTAACACATATGCCTTCTTGTCTTTTGTCTCCCAGAGTACACGCTTTTCATCATCAGGTGGCTCTAGTGCAATTTATTTATCATCTCTGTCTTTCTTTCCCTAACAAAATCCTTCTCACAAATCGTTAAAAATAAGTGCTATTTAAGATTTCTAATCTATTATTGATCATTCTCCTTTCCACTAAGCCCAAATCCAACTATTGATGCCAATGAATTCATGATTGTTTGCATCCAAACAAAATCCTTTTGCAAATATGAATTATGTGCAATATTATTTAAAGAAGAAAAAGATAAGTCCATTTCTCCTTTCGTTTTAAATAAAAATTGGCTTAGTGTTTTGATGGTGGGCTTGAAAAATAACTGAGTGAAGAGTTAGATTCAAGCCTCATTGTCTCAAAATAAAAACAAACTTGTCTTGGAATATTTCCACTACTTTTAACTCCAAGTTAATTAATTTCACAATTAGCCACTTTTACTTTTACTTTCTCATTTCACTTTTCTTAAACCATTTTTTTCTTTAATTTAATTTATAAAAAAAATGAGAAATATTTTCTTTAATCACATTTTCATACAATTTCCATTCACTTGATACTCACCAACTTTTTCTCTTCTCTTCAACTATATAAGCTTATTTCAATTCAAAAAAAAAAAAAAAAAAACTTATCTTAAAATATTTCCACACTTTTAACTCAAGCTAATTCATATCACAATTAGTCACTTTACTTTACTTTCTATTTCACTTTTCTTTACCATTTTCTTTTTATTTAACTTATGATAATAAATGAAAAATATTTTCTTTAATCACAATTTCATACAATTTCCATTCACTTGATACTCACGACTTTTTCTCCTATTATCTTTCATGTTTCTCTATTTCCTTTTCTGTTCACTTTCACCTTTCTCGCTCTACCTGCTTCCACACAAAGATGTTGTTTTCTGGAAGTAATATAAAATATATAGGAAATGTATTCACCTTACTTGTGGTCTCATATTCTGGGAAATGTCTTTTTTGCCCATGTTCATTTAATTTTTACAAATACTTGTCAAAAAAACTCTATAAATATTTTTTCTACTTTCACTTTCATGAGCCTTGAAGCATTCTCTACTTTCCAATGATATGTGAATTAAATTCAAATGCCAAATATGGAATGAAATCTTCCACTAAAAATATTTAATAATTCACTTCCAAAAAAATACTTCAAAGTTTCGTTAATATTCAATATTATTATTCACTATAGATTGTGCCAATAATAATACTTACTAGTGGGTAATCACTTTTACCTTGGTTGCTTTTAACTTCATTTCCAGTGGACCTGCAGCCTTTATCTCATGTGCTTGCAAGCAATGCGCTCCTTAAAATGCATTTTGTGAAACTTGTACATTCTTCCCTCTATAAACTTCAAATAGTGGCACATCCTAAAAAAACAAACTCAATAGGCGTGGATTTTATAATCTCAATGGTACTTTGATACCACTATAAACAGGCTCGTCAATAAAATTCACAATGGAAAATTGATTGCATTCATGATGAGAACTTTATTTATACAAATGTAAAGTAGATTCGAGATAAAAATTTCTTAATAACTTATTAACAAAAAAATCAAAACTAACAACTAATTAATAATTACTAATATAATCCCGGAGGATTAGTTAATAATGAAAGCTTTCATTGTGCAATGGAATTTTCCTCCGCACAGTGAAAGCTCCTCTTAAAAAACTATAAACCTAAATATCATATATGTCAATTAATCTAATTCAACTTTATAATCAAATCAGAGTTAGTTAAAAATAAATTTTATCACACAAAAGTTTTTTTTATAAAAACTATAACATAAAAATCATAAATATAAATTAAATTAATTTGACATAGTGTCACAGAAACATTTTATCAATTGTTAAAACCAATTAATATTAAAACAAAAACAAATACAATGTGATTTATGAATACATGTAGGGAAGCCATAGTTGCAGGGATCAATTATTCATTATGCGGAGCTTACAATGAAAGCTTTCATTGTGTAGAGGAAGTTTCATTGCACAGTGAAAGCTCCAAACAAGGAAAGTTCTACTTAAAAATTTATAAACCTAAAAATCATAAATATAAATTAAATTAATTTAACTTTATGACCAAATCAGTGTTATTTAATAATGAATTTTACCCTCCGTGCAATGAAAGCTTTCATTAAAAAACTATAAACCTAAGAATTATAAATATAAATTAAATTAATTCAATGTAGTGTATCATAAACTTTTATCAATTTCTACAAACAATTATTATTATAATGAAATCAAATTTAGTGTCATTTATGAATGCATGTAGGGAAGCCAGAGTTGCAGGGATGAATGTTTCAATGTGCAAAGCTTATAATGAAAACTTTCATCGTGCAAAGGAAGTTTCTTCCACATAATGAACCTAAAAATCATAAATATAAATTAAATTAATTTAACTTTATTACCAAATCAAATTTATTTAATAATAAATTTTATCCTCTAGACAATAAAAGATTTCATTAAAAATTATAAACCTAAAAATCATAAATATAAATCAATTTAATTTAATGTAGTATAACAATTTTTTTTTATCAATTTCTAAAGGCAGTTAATATCATTATGAAAGAAAATTCGGTGTCATCAATGAATGCATGCATGGAAGCCAGAGTTGTCAAGATCAATGTTTCATTCTGTGGAGCTTCCTTATGCGGAACATATAATGAAATCTTTCATTGTGCAGAGGAAGTTTCTTCTACACAATGAAAGCTCTACACAAGGAAAGCTCTGCTTAAAAACTATAAACCTAAAAATCATAAATATAAATAAAATAAAATTAACTTTATGAACAAATCAAATTTATTTAAAAATATATTTTATCTTGCCACAATGAAAGTTTTCATTAAAAAACTATAAACCTAAAAATCATAAATATAGATTAAACTAATTTAATGTAGTGCAACATATTTTTTTTATCAATTGCTAAAAATAATTAATATTATTATTAATCAAATTTAGTGTCATTTGTGAATGCATGTAGAGAAGCCACAATTGTAGGGATCAATGTTTCATTGTGTGGAGCTTCCTTGTGTGGAGTTTACAATGAAATATTTCATTGTGCAAAAGAAGCTTCTTCTACACAAGGGAAGCTTCGCTTAAAAAGCGATAAACCTATATTCATAAATATGAATATAAATAAATTAGTTTAACTTTATGACCAATCAAATTTATTTAATAAAAAATTTATCCTCTACACAATGAAATCTTCATTAAAAAAGTATAGACCTAAATATCATAAATATAAATTAAATTAATTTAACTTTATGAGCAAATCAAATTTATTTAATAATTTTTTTATCAATTGCTAAAAATAATTAATATTATTGTTATATGGAATCTACGACTACGACAAAAGTATCTTCCCTGGACCTAGTGGCCTGGTCTAGAACAACATAAAGCAAAGATTATAAAGTTCTCCTTAGAGAAATTAGAGAATGGAAAGATGCTTACTTATGATCCGTCGAAAACTCTTCTATCCTCTTGGCTTGTAACCTCCAAACGTAGCTCTGATCACTATAATTAGAACCTCCACAAACAATCAACACAAGACAAAGATCTGAGACATCTATGTAGCATTATCCAATGGCTCTGTTTAATGGATCAACATAGCATTGAAATATATGATGTAAACATAACATAACACATATAGGAAAATAGTATACTCTTTGTATTAATATGAAAGGGAGAGAGTTTACAATCAAAAGTGGAAGCTGATCTTGTAGAGATCTCCCCAATTTGACTTGTCCTTCCTTGCCACAATGAACACCTCAATGTCACCCTAATGCATGGGAATGATAACTCTATTATGATCAAAGCAACAGAATAAGAGTATTATTAGTCTCCAAAAGCCAACCTCTAGCTTGTGGATGGCAGTAAATGTATAAGAGATGATGGTAATTTAGGAATTCTTATCCATTTACCAATCTAGGCTTGAGATCCACTCTTGATGGGAGGATGAGTTTAAGGGATAAGAGGTAAAATATCCAAGGTGGGATCAGATAGGATTCAAAGTTCTTATCCAAGGTAAATGGTTATAAAAACTCCCAGAAACTTTTGGAATAGGAAGCTTCGGGATTCTTTTTATTTTTCCTGAATTTCTAGAATCAGCGCACTCCCAACAAGGGACAATTTGCTGCTAATCAAAGCAAGTGAGAAACTAAGCAACTTGTTGCTGAACGTAGGTCCCTAAAGGGCCATGTTGCGCTAGGCTTTAAAATCACTAGAATGAAGCAGTCAAGGTCAGAAACTCAAGGATTTGAGACAGTCATGCTTAGGGATCTGTGTAGGGATGATGATAAGGTGTTCATGGATGTTGATTGATCTAGTTTGTAGGCCTATTGACCAGATGTAACAAAATGGCCTATAACAACTTGCCCCCTAAAGCACAAAGTCAGAAATGGTGGTTGATGATTGAAGTGCTTTAACTTGTGACAAGTTTAGATCAAGAAAAACTGGTTGGATCATCATCTGTTCCAATGAATTTCATCATGATAACTTTACTGAGGGAGGTGTACCCATGTTCAGAACATAAGCTAAAATTACATGTACAATGATCAAGAATTCATGTCCACTGATGATGAAGTGTGTATCCATGATTGAATGACTGTATGATCATAGCCACCATGCTTTGTAATCTTGCATTAATCCTGAAATCACAGCCCAGATGGATGAAAATAGCTTTGGGGTCTTCTATTTCATTCATTTGATCGTCCAATGTACGAGTCTATCCATGTGAATAAAGGAGTTTGAGTTGAACATGGAAGACACAATTTGATTATTGGCTAATGATGTAAGTCATTAACAGATAGGAGAGAATCCATTGATGATTTTTATGGCTCTCAAGGTAAAGCAGTACAATTCGTATGGTGCGAATAAATGAGTTGAAGTCAAACGCCACACAAAATCTGTCAGCCGAATATCAATGATGAAAAATTGTCGCTGAGAGCAAAGAAAATTTAAATTAATGTATACATGTCCCAAGGTATTGAAAAAGGAGTTTCTAATTCAACTTCCTAGATAATGAGATGATGGCAATAGGAAGCAACTCGTCGCAAGGGAGCCTTGAGTATCCCCCATTAACGACACGAAATGGGTATCATGATTTGAGACAGAATGATATCAATGAACTGGTTCAGGAACTACAAACATGGAATAAAGGCTTACGAGTGTCGTAACATATATGACTTCTCTTGAAAATATCGGTGATATTGAATGGAGTTGGTAGCATTGACCCAAAACAAAAAACAGAGGCTTTGAAATGGTGTGATGAACTAAAATCCAAGTGGATTTCCCTCCGTCTATGTTTAATGAACCTTGAGAAGGATTGGTTTGATCCCGTCATGTTTGATGAGGCCATCGTTATTTGATGTTTTTATGAGTCCAACGAAGGTATGACTCGACTCCTTTTTCATGTTTAGAGAGTTTGAAAAAGATGCAAAAAAAAAACTCCAAAGGTTTCTTTTTGTCGGTAGTCTCTTGAGTCCAAAAAGGCAGAAAACAACACTCAAGAGAACCTCTTAGCCATGTTCAACTAAGGTATTCATTTTTCATATATAGTCTAACTTAGTTCAGAAAAGAGTTAAACTTATACTAAGTAGATGTATTTTCATTTACTTTAATGAGTTCTAAAAGACAAGTGCTCAACAATATTTTCATGTTTAAGGAGTCTGAAAAGAGTTGAAAGAGGACTCCAGGGGGTTCCTTTTTCATAAGTTAATAGAGCCCAAAAAAGTGATAAAAGTATCGTCCCTGGTCAAAATGACCTATTTCAATCTAGACAACGTCAAATCTATTAAAACAACTATCATCCTGCTCAAAATACCACCAAAAGATTAAATATACATGTTCATGATAAAAATGAATCATATTTAGGTCAAAAAATTAACAAATTAATAATTTAATGATGAATATGACCATAAAATAGGCAAAAGTTAACTCATTTTTACCATTTCACATTTACCTCTTGGAGAGGGAGTTCTGAGTGTTCTTTCCCCCAATATACTGCAAATGATTGCAAAAAATCCAGTGGATAATTTCAAGTGTTTTCACTTCCAAGTAGGAGCTAGAACCCCTATCTTTCCTTTTATGGTTCCATTTTGTGATTTCATGCACATTTTTCAAGTTTTTGAGGACCCGGGGCTCTAATTCCTCACCCTAGGTCCAACGCACCCCTAGAAAGTCAAAGGTGAACTAAAAAAGGGAAAAATTCACTAGGGATAGCATTACAATGCACTGTCTACCCTTAAGAGGGTGCATTGGGCATAATTCCCAACTTTGTTTTGCTTCTCTACCTCAAAATTCCCTGGTTTTTTGCATGAAATTAATTCTAATGATCCTTCTTGTGACATTTCAAGTGTCTATTGGAACAAAATGGCTTTGATATGGAGGGAAAGAGAACATGAAGAACAATATTTGATTGTAGCTAATGATCCTGCCACAATCCAGGCTTTAAGAGATTGTGGACTCTTAAAACTCTTTTGGCTTCCTGGTATGATGTAGCAAAAGGAATTATTGATGTATCTTGTATGTGCATGGTATGTTTAAGTGAAATCATTCATATTTGGTACAAATACACTAGATATACAAGTAGAAGATATATATTTATTGACTGATCTATCAAAGCGAGGTCCCTCCATCTCTTTATTTGGTTCATGGAGTGGTGGAGAAACAATCAAAGATTACATCAATGCACAATGTCAACCAAGATCCCAACCGACTAAGGATGGAAAAATTAACATCAAGGATGTAGTATGTTTTCCTTTAAGAATGATCATGTTCATTATTTCCAAGTTGGCCTGCAGTACATCTCTTCATGTGGTGAATAAGTCACATACGCAATATGCTCTAGAATGTTTGGAGATGATAGCATTCAACTAGAGTGAAGGGGTACTGGTAAACATGAAATAACACCCGACTAAGGTAAAAGATGGATGGTTAAAGAATTTTGGCTATGGTTCAATTTTGGTTTCTTTTTCTTTAGAGCGGATTCCATTGCTCAGGCCACAACATATCGTGCTTGATCCCGCAAATCTGAGAGTCCAACAGATGAGGATATTGGGGGATCTCATCTCAATACATGTAGGTTCGTCATCAATGAGTTTCACATTTGTCTTCTTGAGTTGGATGCACATGCATCTCATTATGATAGAAGACTATACATATGCAGGAATGGATTTCCATAGAGACGCAGAGATTGTGCTTCCTGATGACGAGCGATGGGGTTCCATAGATAAAACATTTTTTATCATTTTTCGTTTTTAAATTTTACATTTTTTTTGTGATTTTTGATTATTCGAGACTAAACTATTGGTTTTTACACATGCAGATATTAGACCATTCGACCTATGGGATCTTCTTATCTTCATCATGCAGAAGACCCACAACATGCACCAACAATAGTATAGGTAGTTGCATCATGGTGAGAGGTACTACATGATCTTAATTTGGTCGATACCCTAGCAAAGGTTGAGTGTCATATGGAGGGATTAACCCATAGCTTAGCTGAGACTAGGGTCGACCAGCTCCCTATGAGATTGCAGCGACACACTGTTGCCATTCCTAGTCGTATCAGTGGGGTACTGTGCAAGATGGCTCGCATTATGGAATGCTACCATGAGCACTATGGTTAGTATACTAGGAGACCTATAGCCATATTTTGACTACATGTATATTTTAGGTCATGTGGCCACATGTGTCTCGGGCACAAATTTTGTAAAATCAAAACTTTGATATATATAAGTGTGTGTGTGTGTTTCTTCAATGTTTTGTATGGTTCTATTATTCCTTTCAATGTGATGTGATGTGTATTGAATTAATCTACATGTGTCACAAATGTTTATCTAAAACATGACTAGCCAATGCATCTGTCAATGTATCTAGATTTCTAGAAATATGTTGATACTGGATGAAATCAAAAAATATTTCCAAAGACGAACCTTCATGAATATGTGAAACATAGTTGGAATTCTAACCGAATAGACATTAGTCAATTGTAGTACTACAATTTGTGATTAGAGTCTGATAATTATGAAAATGGATACCATGGGAAATAGCATTAGACAACAGTTTGATCACTGCACTATACTCAACGATGTTATTCATAGAGTGATTGATATAAATACCTTGTAAACTCACTAACTTTCCATTTGGAGCATATATAGCCCAAGATGCAGAAGAGAGGTTCTGAGTAATACAACTAGCACCATCAGCATAAATAACGTATGGTTTGAGGGATGTCGACATCTACAAACCAAATGTAAACGTGATTAACAGACACCTAGGAAACTATGAAGGGAACACACTCAATCACACCTATATATTGTATATACATACTGCACTACACAAAAACTCAAGCATAGTATTTCTTAAGGTACAACCCATACCTAGGTTGCACCAAGGGAACTCCATCAAAATCAACTAGCTCGTAGGCCCTTTTAGCAAGAACATGTTTGACAATATATGGACCCAACCACATTGGCTTGAACTTACCTAATCCTAATTTATCGGACTCTTGATCGTATAATAAAATAAGGTCTCCTTCCAAGAAAACACGAGGCTTAGCACTCTTGTCATATTGCACCTTGATATGTTTCTTATATGCTTCATTAGCCATTGTGGCATCATGTTGGGTTTCATCTAAGAACTTCAGATGTAATAGATGTTCCTCTTCCATGGAAGTGGTGGGGAGGAGTCCGAAAACAAGTTTTAGGGATGGAATTTCACATTTAATTAGAAGGATTTCTTCCAGACCGTAAACCAATTTGAATGATGTGAACCCAATAGAAATCCTAATAGAGATTCGGTACACCCACAAGGTTTCATAAAGAATAAGATGTCAGACTGATTTAGGTACCCCTTTTATATGTTGAAGCATCATTTTAAGAACTTTATTAATTGCCTCAACTTGCCCATTTTCCTTAGGGTAGTAGGGAGTGGAACTTTCATGGGAAATTCCCTGCTTCACAGTCAGTTTGGACATCATGTGATTGCGAAAATGTTTTCCATGGTTCGTGACTACAGCTTGTGGAACACCAAATTACGCAATGACATGGTTAAATAAAAATAGAGTAGTTGCTTTGTTGGTATTATTGTATATAGACATTGCCTCAGCCCACTTGGTAAAATAATAAATCGCCATGATGATATAGTCATTCCCCCCAGTTGAGTGAGGGTTACATGTGTTGAAATCAATGCCCCATTTCACAAAAGACCAATGGTGATAACGAGATGCATGGGAGTGGGCGGAGCATGGATCTTATGATCATATATTTGGCATGTATGACACTTTTGGATGGTGAGGATGCAATCGCAAAATATGGTGGGCCAAAAGTAACCAGCACATAGGATCTTCTGTGCGGTAGCATAACCAGACAAATTTCCACCACATGCTCTAGAATGACATTCATTTAAGACTTTCTCAGCTTCCTCATGGATGAGGCATACTCAAAAAACCTTATCGATACCATGGCGATAAAGAGTTTTGTCGATTATAATATAATTTTTGGCTTGATATCAGATACGTTGCTAGACAAAGCAAGTGGTGTCGAACCAGAAAGTCTTGTTCTAGAGATATATGATAATGTCTCCATACCATGGGTCAGATGACGAGATAAAAAACAATGACTCATCTGGAATATAATTTCTAGATGTTGTTTCAGTTTCATAATTCGGAAGGTCGAAAATTAACTCAGCAAAAACTAAGGATTTCTTCAACTTGGATTTGATGAATTCCTAATTGATCTCTTGTAGGATTAAAATCCACCTAGACCCAAACAAATATTGTGATAAGATTTATGTCATGAGGTTGCAATCTAAAACAACCATAGTTTTGTGGAGAAATATGTAATGGTGAAATATCTAGACAACTTGGACATCCACCAAAGCTAACTCTTCGACATAGGTGTACTTGAATTTGGTATCATTGAGATTATGAATCAAGTAATAAATAGGATGTTTAGTTCCTACATCATCCTCGTGAACCAATAACATAGCAGTGGTAGTAACTACACGGTGAGTTACAAAAATAATTGCATTGGTAATACGGGGGATATAACAAGGATGCCCAAATCAGTAAATATTTCAATGCATTGAACACCTTTTGAGCAACGTCATCCCAATTGAAGGGAATCCCTTTCTTTAACAAGCGAGTAAATCCTTTGGTTAGTTTAGGGTAGTTGGGAATGAACCTCCGAAGAAAGTTAGCCTTCCCTTGCAATCGTTGAAGCTAAAGGAGGGAAGAAGGAGCAGGCAGATTAATGATCACTTGAACATTCAAGGGATCAATATGAATTCCTTGTTTTTATACAACAAAACCAAGAAGATGATTGGAGCTTACACAAAACACACATTTATGTGGACTGATTCGAATGTTATAATGTCTACATCGTAAAAAGATGTCATTAATATCCATCGGGTGATCAACTTGATGTCGTGAATGAGCAAGAAAATCATCCAAATAAGGTTGCACAATATGTTTGATCTCGTGTAAGTCATAATTCATTTCCCTCTAAAATGTAGCCCCTAAATTCTTTAATCCGAAAGGTATTTTTCTATACGCAAATGTGCCCCAAGGACAAATGAATGTAGTTTTATGTTGATCCATTGGGAGAATGTTGATTTGATTATAGCCATAGAAACCATCCATAAATGAAAAAAATTCACAACTGACACAATCATCAACAATCTAGTAAATGAAAGGGGTGGGATAATTGTCCTTCTAACAAGCATGATTGATGTCCCGATAATCGACATACACACAGATTGTTCCCTATTTCTTCATGATAGGAACAATATTAGATACCTAGTCAGTTAAAGGTATAGGATATATGAAACCAACACGTAAAAGTTTTTAAATTTCAACGTTGATTGTGGCAGCCTTCTTGATATGAATAGGGAAAAGGCCTTGTCGAACTAGTTTAGTAACTGGATACGCTTTAATTTCATGCACAAAAATGTTCACATTGATACCAAGCGTTTCTTCATAAGACCAGGAAAAAACATCTCGAAATTCCTAGAATAGGGCTTTATAAGTCTTGACCTCATCGACAGAGCAAGACGAACTGATATGTAGATTTTCAACAATGTCAGGTTTAATTGAGATGTAGAGAGGGATATCCTCTTCAATGTTCGACAAGTTCTTCTCAGAATCGACATCATAGATGGATGCGAAATTCGTAGATAACTCAACGATATTGGGTCGATAAAGTCCATTAAGATTGTCCTTGAAGGAATCTGGGAAGGAGGAATGATGATGATGATCGTCCCATGGTGCATCATCTGGCATCATGATCTCCATGATGCTCTCATCAGTAAAAAATGCACGAGAGAAAAGATTAGACGATGTACCATAATCTAAAGAACAATCAACCCATTTGATCAAAGTAGGATCAGAATAGGCCATGCAAGCTGAATAGATGGCTTCATAATCAAGCTCAATGGGGTTGAGTGGCATATGATCATCAAACATGTCGATATTAGATTGATATGGTACTACCCATGGATCAACTAGAGAAGTAAAAAAAGATATCATATTAATATAGGCAACTGAAGTAGATTTTTTGGGTAGTGAGGGAGGAGGAAGTGAAAAGGTTCCCATGAGAGAGGAATCCTTAAGCAGTCCAACCCCAACATACTGATTTGGGTGTGGGGATTCCCCCATGAGAGGGACACTTCTAGTAACTTAAGAATCAGAGACTAATAAATTGAGTTGATCGATGGCTACGATATCACTTTTATGAGGAAAAGTGATCATTCTAAAATATGTGGAAACAACTGAAACCATGGCATAGACCCGCATAGGGCCAAGTAGAAGATTATAATCTAGAGGTCCATAGATAACTTCAACTTCTATGGATATATTCTTGCCACCTAATTCTACCTGTAGAGAATTCAAAATCTCACACATTGTATAAATTCTTCCATCAAAAGCTTTTAGAGTGGTTGGTGACTGACTTAATTGGGGAGAACCAATAGCCTTCTAGCAAGACATGGACATAATATAGGTTGAGGCCCATTCATCCACAATGAAATGATCGATATTGTTACCACCAACAACAACTTGGATCATGAAATCTAATTGAGCCAGAATTCAAGGCATATAGTTCTCATGGTTAAAAACTACTAGGTTGGAATCTGAAGGATCAATACATCTAATTTCCAAAAGCAAAGCCTTCTTTTTAGTGGGGAAATTTTGCAAAACCTCAAGAGTTGACATAGTTGATGGAGCCTAAGCCATATCTTCAAATATGTTATAATTTTAAGTAGCTCTTGCGCAAGGTTTGAATGTCAATTTATGGATAATTCCCTTGGAGGCTTAATTGTTAGTTTAGTAGGTACGACATTTGGAGTAGGATCTGATGGAGATGTGGTCGAATTAGTAGGTTGATCAGTATCCTAACCATTCAAAGGATTCACATTACCGAAGTCTTTACTTAAGGTAGCCACCATGACATCATTTATGTGCTTAGTATAGGAAAACATCAAAACCGAGTTAGAGGAAGTGGGGTCCTGGGAAACCATATTGGTCTCTTGATTTGGAAATGGGTTTTTCAATGCAACGTGTGTAGCAAATGATTTAAGGAATTGATTCACCTCCACCCAGTGCAGACAATCACAAGTGAAATGTTCCTCATTACATATCAAACATGTTAATGAGGTTTCTACTTTCCTTTAGGAGACTAATTATTTTGTTTATCCTCAGGAGCATTGTCTTTCTTCTTCTTACCTTTTCCTTTCTTATTGCTTCTTGGTTGTGGATATTTTCCTTTAGATGATTGAACGACATTGATCTTGGAAGTAGAAGTCATAGGAGTGGAAGGAGGGATTTGAGAAGTGAAGCAAGAGTTGAACCAGATGGTTTAATAATCGACTGCTCGCTAGTAGAACCAATCACGCCATCAACAACATGTGATTATTTACCAAGAGTTCAAGAAATAGTATCGATAGGTCACAAAGCATTTGGTATCTTATCATAAAGCATCCCAGTTTGGGTATAGATGAGTTCCAAGTACTAGGCATGAGAAATCACCTTCTCTTTGGTTATGAATCTACCCTTGGGAACATCTTCTGTGATAGATGGAAATAGAGACTTAATGAACCATTCAACTAACAATTGTTCAGGAACACAAGTTTTAACCAAATGATGATGGCATCACCACTCATGAATATGATAAGAGATATGAATGGAATTAGATTGTTTGAAATTGGTTAAGTGTTATGTTCTAGTTTCATATCTAATGGCTAACTGGAAATGTGTTAGGAATGTAGTGGCCAAGGTGCTAAAGTTATCATATGAATCTCGAGGTAATTCAATGTACCATTTAGTTGGCGTAGGAGTGAGTGTCCGTTGGAAAAGACACAAATGAACAAAAGCAACGTTGAGGGAGTTTGAAAAACACCACAAATGATAAGTCATCATGTGCGTGGATGGGTATTCTTTATGATTTCCATTGAATTTAGGAATATAAGAAGAAAACTTGGTAGGAATAACTAGCCACCAAGGAGAATGAGCAATGGGATCATTAGTGAGCCTAGTCAAATTCGACAATTTGAGAGTTGCTACAAATGGAAACTTCCTATTGAGGTATGGTGGAGGGTATCCTAGATAAGATGGGATAGCTTGAGTAATAGGTATTTGTATCCCAGGATAGGGAGGATTTTGATAACCATTATATGCATAAACCTGTTGTCTAGCTCCAGGATAACCTTACAAAGGTTGAAATGGTTGAGTTTGGACTTGCTGACCGTAAGGCATTTGAGGGATACCTTGATAGGTGGGTATTTTTTCCCTATGGTATTTTTCATCATCCCAACATAAGGTGGATTCAATTTCGATTGTGTCTGTCCCATACCATACACATTTTGACCCATTTGAGTTTGAGGAATGGCTTGCCCAAACTGTTGTGATTGTAAGTTCCCTTGAAGAGGTTGGGTATACATGGCTTGAGATGTGCTAGATACTAGCGAATAGGTTGAGTTAAAGGTACAACCTGTAAATGTTGGCTCACATTCATTTGATTTTGGACAGGTTGAGATATGGGTTGTTGTTGGGTAGGTGTCCCCTAGGTCCAAGTTTTGTCTAAAGTCATGTAAAGTCTCCGTAATTTGAGGAGCGGAGCATGATTCGCGCAAAGTTCTAGGAGTCAAAGGGGCTTTAGGGTGGGTCAAAGCCCCTTATTTGGTATAGGGATGGGATAAATTAGACTACTTTGAGCTCCACCCGTGGCTTGCGAACCATGGTATTGTAAGTGAAAAAAACTATATAAAGAGTCAACTTAGTAAGTCAAAGGCATGTTATGTTATGGTTTTGAGTCTGAAATTGATATATCATTCTTTCGTGTGAAGGGGAAGGCTCCTACAGATGTGTGCGCAGATACCTTGGTAAGTCTACAGCTGTGTGGGCAGGCCCCTGCAGCTCCCTGTGCAGGGTCAAAAAGATTGTATCTATGAAGATTTGAGATAATAAAGAAGAATTTGGAACGGATCTATGTATTTTATATGTTCACATAGTTTCTTTATTTGTGCATAATTAGGGTCCTCTTTTGTATATTTCTTTTGTAGTTGCATCGCAAAGGTTCAAACACTGTTTTATATGATGAATAATACATGTTGGACTAGTTAAGTGCAGATTACAAGTCTGTTAAGTAGAAAAACACTCTGCGACCGCAAAAATAAGGTTAACGGTTCACGAAGGTCGAATTAGGACTTAAACTGGAAGAAACCCTACAGCCACACTACATATCCCCTCTAGATGTAGAAACCTGGTTCTAGCATCCCCCAATATTGTCTGGGGTGAAACTGCGGTCTGCGCTATGCTGATCATTACTGGAAGGGTCGGTAGTATAGGGTTTTGTTGGTTAGTGCAAACTAACTTAGAACCTGGGTCTAAGCCCCTGAAGCCAATAGTTGTTGAACATAAATCTAAGATGTAGGTGGAAAAAGTTGAGAGGCTAGACATGAAGCCACAATTGAACCAGGTTGGATAGGCATAACAGGTTTTCAAACATTAGTAGCCATTCCTAAATACAGAGGACTCATTTGAGGTTGAGCACTAACTTGAGGAGATGGAAATGAACCTACAATAGGTTGCCCCCTATTGAAGGAGGAGGACAACATAGAGGTAACTACCCCCTAGGAGGAGGGCTACCCAATAGGAGTTGGATTGGGTTGTCGTAGATAACCATGCCCACTAACATAAGGGCCATTTTGTTGTTGAACTGTAGGTATAGATGGAGGAGGAGGAGCAAAATATATAATGCACATTAAAGAAGTGCCAGACAGAATTTTAGGTGTGTATGTCATGGGAGAGGTCCATGTACTATATGCTACACCAGAGAAGGTACTAGACAAAGATTGGTAACCAGGGAGGAAGGACGGGCCACCATACAAATGTGCCTCTAGTGTCATTAAAAACATGGATGAGGTTGTAACTTACGTTTTTGCGGCCATGGTAGTATATAGAGATGGAGAAACTGTGGAAAATTCGTCCATGGGTATCTGTCCCAAAGAAGATTTCCAAGGGAAACTCAAAGGTGACTTGAAAGGAAAATAATTAGACAAAATAGGTTGAGATGAAGTATGAGGAGAAGGAAAAGGATGGGCTTGATAAAAATGGGCCCCTTCTCAAATGGAAGAGGAGGGTTGAGGCTCTTCCCGTGGAATCTCTTCGATACTCACAAGACTAGGTTGAAGTTGTTCATCGTCAGTTCTAAGATATATAGTTTGGGATTGTGTCTGAGACAGAGAAAGAGAATGAGAAAGTCCTAAAGTAATATGTGTAGATAGTTGAGGTACCTCAGGTTGTATAACATCAAGTTGAGTTGTTTCTAATTTAGTAAAGCCAGTTTTAATAACCTCAGGTAAAGAGATTGCAGGTGCTTCGATTTGAACTGTGTTAGATTGACCAACCAATGGAGAGGTAATCTTAGGCTCTGTACTCATAGTAAAATATGATTTTGATGGATCTATCTCAGATGGAGGACCATAATTAATATTTCCTAAAGTACGAGATTCAGTATTTTATGTTTTCTTATGCTTCTAACGGTGGTCAGGAGTTGTCTCACGTGGAAGAGGAGGCTTATTTTTCATTCTACATGAATGATGGGGTAAAGGGTTTGTTCTTCCATGTTTCATTAATAAATTTTAACAATTAACACAAAAAATAAATCAAAGAGGGTAAACTAGGCAAAAAATTTTACCAAGCAACTGTGAATTGCAATATACAACCTTGGAGAACCAAGGATTTACGTACGGGCTGACAATCTCCCCAATTGTTGTGTTCAGTGTATCACAATGTACAAGGTGGTCGACTCAGTTACCTATGGCGAGGATAGAAACCTATGGTGGACTTCCAAAATATACTCGACAGTACATGGAAGTGCAGTCCTTGTTAGGGTTGTCTAATGCGTAAACATAGGATGAGAGCATTCCCATATACTTTTCATGCATGGAGTTCCATCCAATATACTTGGAGGTATGTGGAGAACGGTTTGATACACTTATATACATGGAACAAGATATCACCCCTGGAATGCAACGTTAGAAAAAAACGACAGCTCCTATATTTATAGATGTCAGAACACGTCTCTAGACTAGACCTATAGATGTTTGCGTTAATGTTAAAAATTCTCATTAGGCTGATTAAATAAATTTTAGAGTTTACCTTGAGTTAAGTTTGGGTTTCAAGGCTCACCATGAATATCACCTGGATATCCGAAAATGCAAGCTAGCATGATAAAATGAAACTTGAAAATCTATATATGGGAAGGAAGAAAACAAAGAATATGCAGCATATAAGTTGTAACAAACAAGATTGTTAATCAATTCCCCTAATGCAATTGTTTCTAATTACAATTCCACTCACAAAACCCTAGATGCAATGCACAATGCAGAAGATTTTTCTTTTCAATTCCACTTGATTTTCAAATGAAAACTAAGATATTCACCTAATCCCTGATAAAAACCACTTTTCAAAAGATGACTAAAACACCAATTCCTTCAAGCAACCCAATGATCAAGCAATCGGTTTGATAATGATCTAATAACAAGAAAAAAGAAAAATCTAAACAAATTCTTATCAAAGGCACTCAAAACCAAAGCAAACAAGATGAAGGCTTCTGAGAGAGATAAACACACTCAGTGATACAAGGAGGACCAACTAGAACCATGTTAATCAGAGATAAAATCATGAAGAGGAATTTTTTTGCATGAAATAGGGATCAACATAGTTGCAAAGAGGCTACCATTTCTCTACAACACAGGTACAGAGAAGGTTAGGGTGCTCTCCAATTCTCTTTTAGCAGACCGGGGGTGGGGGGGGGGGGGGG
>APFE030625453.1:26675-58854 GCA_000404065.3 Pinus taeda | reverse complement strand
TTTCGACACAAAAAATCAAATGCGGCTCAATGAAAGGTATTCCTAGGGTCAATTCAAATTGAGTGAGGCACTAGAGGATTGTTCAAGAGGTGTAAAAAGGGATAAAGTCAAGGAAACCACTAAGGGGATGAATCAATCCACAGTGGAATCACCAATTTGTTATACAGAATCTACGACTGCAGACAGAAGTATCTTCTCTAGACCTAGTGGTCTGGTCTAGACCAATAGAAAGCAAAGATTATAAAGTTCTCCTTAGAGAAATTGGAGAATGGAAATATGCTTACTTATGATTTGTCACAAGCTCTTCTCTCCTCTTGCCTTATAAGCTCCAAACGTAGTTTTGATAGCTATAATTAGAACCTGCACAAATAATCAACACGAGCCAAATATATACAACATCTATGTAACATTATCCAATTGGTTTATTCAATGGATCAACATAGCATTAAAATATATGAATGTAAATATAATATGACACATATAGAAAAATAGTATACTCTTTCTATTAATATGAAAGAGAGAGAGTTTACAATCAAAGCTGGAAGTTGATCTTGTAGATTTCTCCCCAAGATGACTTCTCCTTCCTTGCCACAATGCACACCTCAAGGTCACCATAATGCATGGGAATGATAACTCTCATATGATCAAAGCAGTAGCCTAAGGGTATGATTAGTCTCCAAAAGCCAACCTCTAACTTGTGGATGGCAGTAAATATATAGGAGAGGATGGTAGTTTACGAATTCTTATCCATTTACCAATCTAGGCTTGTGATCCACTCTTGAT
This sequence comes from Pinus taeda, assembly GCA_000404065.3. NCBI lineage: Eukaryota > Viridiplantae > Streptophyta > Pinopsida > Pinales > Pinaceae > Pinus > Pinus taeda. Next base: position 58,071 of record APFE030625453.1, on the reverse strand, counting down.
GGGAGGATGAGCTCAAGGAATAAGAGGTGAAATATCCAACGCAGGATCAGATAGGATTTTAAGTTCTTATCCAAGGTAAATGGTCGTAACAACTCCTAGAAGCTTCAAGAAGAGGAAGCTTCATGATATAATATTAATATTATATATATATATATTATAATCTCTTCTCTCTCGTCTCTTAATATATATATAATATATATATAATATATAATATCTATATATATATATATATATATATAATAATATATATATATATATATATTATTTATTTATTTATTTATTTTATTTATTTTTTTTTTATTTTTTTCTGAATTTCTAGAATCAATGCACCCCCAACAAGGGACAACCTGTTTTTGATCAAAGTAAGTCAATAACTGAGAAACTTGTTGTTTAATGCAGGTCCATAAAGGGTCAAGGTGCACTGGGTCTTAAAATCACTAGAATGAACTAGTCAAGATCAAAAAATCAGGGATTTGGTAGAGTCATACTTAGGGCTTTGTCTTGGGATGATTACAAGGTGTTCATGGATGTTGATTGACCCAGTTTGTATGCATATTGACCAGATGTGATAAAATGGCCTATAACAATTATTACAAAAAAAAAAAATCATTTCATTTATGAATGCATATAGGGAAGCCATAGTTGCAAGGATCAATGTTTCATTGTGGGGAGCTTCCTTGTGCGGAGCTTTCAAAGAAAGTTTTCATTGTGTAGAGGCAGCTCACTTCACACAATGAAATCTCCACACAAGAAAACCTCCACTTAAAAATCTATAAATATAAATTAAATTAATTTAACTTTATGACCAAATCAAATTTATTGAATAATAAATTTTATCCTCCACACAATGAAAGATTTCTTTAAAAAACTATAAACCAAAAAATCATAAATATAAATTAAATTAATTTAACTTTATGACAAAATCAAAGTTATTTAATAATAAATTTTATCAATTGCTAAAAACAATTAACATTATTATGAAAGAAAATTCATTGTCATTTATGAATGCATGTAACAAAATCAAAGTTACATCGATCAATGTTTCTTCGTGTGGAGTTTCCTTATGCGGAGCTTTCATTTCGCAGAGCTTATAATGAAAGTTTTCATTGTGAAAAGGAAGCTTCCTCTGAACAATGAAAGATTCATGCAAAGAAAGCTTTGCACAATGAAACATTAATGATGACCAAATCAAATTTATTTAATAATAAATTTTATCAATTTCTAAAAACAAGAGGGACTTATGATAGAACAAATTACTTTGCTGAAGTTGAAAGCATAATCTCATAATACATTAAGAGATGGGTTTTCTTTTTCAAAGAGTTGTGAAAAAATTCATATTTCATTTTGCAATAATCAATGTTAAATTAATGTTTGTAATTAATTTAGTTATACACATGTACATTTTCTTTTCTTAAAGCAAATAAGAATTTAAAGAACTCGTGCTAGACTCTATATATACATATTTCCTTTGCACGTATATAAAATTCTATCAAAGTTTTAAATATTTATTTAATAATTAAATATTTGACTTGTCGAAGTGCATGTGGAGAATACACTTTTTTTATGATTATAATCATTTAATGGAGGCTTGAAAGGAAGAATGAGTCATAGGAATCAATGTTTCATTGTGCAGAGCTTTCTTGTGTTGATATTTCATTATGAGGAGCTTGTTTGTGTGGATATTTTGTTGTGTGGAGCTTACAATGAAAGCTTTCATTGTGCGGGGGAAGCTTCCTCCACATAATGAAAGTATCAAGTTTTAACTTTGTCATCACACAGAACCGTCATTTCCATTTTCATTTTCGGCTATCATTGATGTATCAAGGAAGAAATAGCGAAATTTGTGTGGATTTGGCTCACATTGTTTGGAGGAAGCATGTGTGAAGGTGGGAGTTTTGCAGAGGTGGCTTTCATTGTGCAAAGTGTAGATGTGTGGATGAAGCGTGGGTGGAGGTAGAAATAATGGTTGATTATGGAGACGATTATGGAAATGGATCACTTTTGAAAAATGACAAAACGTGGACCCCAAATTGCCTTAATCAATTAATTAGTGGTAGAGTAAGGGGCTATGATGCATTGTAGCTATTAACCTTGTTAGAATTGTAATTTTGAAGCTTATATAAAAGTCTAAATAGTATATGTTTATTTAATATCTACATGTACTTGTGCATGAAGTGACATGTTGGTAGTCGAATGAAAATATGTATTAGCAAAATTGTTACAATGTATTGGTTAGTATACTATAGCATCTTAAATATACATTCTTCAAAAAAGAATCTATGCAAACTCAAAATTTCGGCTTTATCATTCAGAGTTATACCCCTATATGGCTATGTACTAATATAGAAACTTAATTAAATAGATAAATTAAAATACATATATAAATGTACTAAAAAGATAAAAAAAAAACTTGGATTAGTATTGACAGAGGTTTGACCAATCAAATTTAGTTTCATATTAACAAGGTGTTGTTGAACAAGTTTTTCTTCCTTGTTGTCTGATGAACCAATTCATAGGTGTACCTTTGACTAATCCATATTCCAATGACTCATTAATTCATTGATTATGTTTAGGAGCATGGTGCATTCCTTGTCAACTATATATTTCTCTTGGCTTTTGTGATGCACTATTTCCACAAGTAAAGTTATCTTATTCTCCATTGATCTTTGATCTGCTATTTCTACAATGATATATTTGTTTTCTAGATAAAGGAAATTTTTGAATCCTAATTTGTCTTTTAATTTTTGAAACTTGATACCAAGAACAATTTCCTTCATGCTTTTGACCTAGGTTCACTGGTAATTGTTTCTTCATAAACCAACCAAAAACATCCCACACTCTCCGAACACCACTGACTTTACAAAGTGAAAAAACATAAATATAACTCACTTGGTACAAATCTATTATCCCATGGATACAGTAAGTGCACCTAGCATGGTTTGATTCATGTAATTAACATTGTGACTGATCCAACATGAAGGATGTGCTCGAAACATAAAAAATATATCTCCTAACCATGAAGATGAAGCAACCAACAACCGTAAAATTAATATATATCTCAAAGAAATTTCCAAATATGAAATTTCGTCATAGATATATAAACTCTTCCCTAAAACAAAATAACAAAATTTCTATAAAGGATACACTAAGAATTAATTGGATAGGTGATTCATTAAATGCCCAACCTTACATCACATTTTCTAAAGTATCACCCATATCCCTCCACTACAAGTGAATGAGCATGTGAGAAAATTATCCAACCATTCAACATGTATGCTTTCATTACTTCATTAATTATCTCATGATTAATAGGGGTGTGAGGATTAATGTCCTTAATTTTTATTTATTTATTTTTCTCTTCATCATTTAATTAAGGTATTAAAAGTATTTGTTGGCCTTGATTCTCTCTGATGATCCCGTGTTCTATCCTAGGAGCTACATTTCTTAAGATATCACCCTTTTCATTAATTTCTCTAAGGACATGATAATATTCAAGTTTTTAAAATAGCATTACCTCTTTGTTGATTCTGAGAATGGTTCTTGAAAGGCCACCTTGACTTTGCTATTGGTGTTTTCTTAATGTTCACATTAACATTTTTGAGTCTCCAATAACAATTTTTTTGTTTTTTTTTTCATTAATTAGCCTTCATCCTAAAAATTGAGCGAGAAATTGCTCCATATTTTTAGCTTTGGGTCATATGTTTGAATGGTTGATTACCTTTATTATCCTCTTCAATCCTATTGATTGTGAGTACTTTGATGATTCATTATGTTACTATCCTCTTCACTCCTATTGATTGTGGGTACTTTGATGATTAATTCTCTTAGTTTATGTTTGAGAGTCAGATTTCTTTTGCTCTCTTACAGTACCTTGTAAAGGAATTATTTGCATGCTTCTTTACTTTGGTCATGAGCTAAGGGTGTAAACTAACATTCAAGTGATCAAAAGATTATTATGTATTTTTTATATCCCTTAAATATAGGTTCTTAATCTCACAAGAGATGAATTTTTGTTAATGAAGATCCTTCCTAGAATATTAAGCATACCTTCAACCATTTTTAACATAGTATAGGTAGAGTGTTTTACTAGTTTACCTTCCTCATTGTGGAACTTAGAGTACTCTCTTATATTCATGAATAAGGGTTGCATCTCTCTTAATGTTGACGCTAGGAATGTATATTAGGTTTTATGATATTTAACTTTGTAACACATATTTGATTCATACAATCTATCTTACTTTTCATAAAGGTAAGTTGAGGTCTAATATATGTTATATTATAGGAAAATGACCAATTTCATCATAATATTACTCATGTTGAATTTATGATAAAATTTCCATGAAAATGAAACCAATTCTTAAACCAATATTAGATATATATTACATTGGTAACATTGCAACATAAATTTTAAATAATTGTAAACTTCAATTCCAAAACTCATAATAACTCAACTCATTTTATTAAATCAATAACTCATTTTATTAAAAAAGTCAAAAGTTAAAATTACAAATTTCTTTTCATAGTTCATAAACTAGAGAAATTTATAAGGAGATGAGTGCTTAGGATTTTCCTTATGCTTTATAACATCTTTCACAATGACCATATTTACTAAAATCAATATATATATATATATATATATATATATATATATATATATATATATATATATATATATATATATATCCATCATGTGCAACTGATTTTTGGGATTAGATTATTCTTCTTAGATGTGAACATAAAATGCTTTAATATATAAAGGTAATTTTCCTCACAGAATTCTCAAAATAATCTTTGAAACCATTGTCATTTAGAATCTATATGGTTTAGAGAATTTTCTATTATTATTCCTAATTACAACTAAAACTCATTTTTCCATGCATAATGAATTACTGAAAAGTAGGTTTTAGTTTTCCATGCATAATAAATTACTAAAACGTAGGTTTTAGTTTTCCATGCATAATGAATTACTGAAAAGTAGGTTTATTTCAATATTTAATGTCTATTTTATTTATTGGGATTGATATCAGGTATTACACGTTTCGATGCAATAGCTCCCAGATAGGAGATAAATTATATGAGGAAGAGCCAACCATCACTTATAGCATGAGGTGTTTAGATGGATTGATCAACATAACTATCCACTCACGCCATGAAAGTTTCCACTAGATCACTATGATTAAGAAACGAGATTAGAGGTTTGGTCACTTGGTGTCATATATTGCCGAAGATAGTGCCACTAGATCTAAAAGTCTTGTACAATGAGATAACAAAAAGTATGGGCCACGAGATTTCTTGAGGTATTTGTTTGACAAATCTAAAGAGTTCTATCATGAGATGGTAGTGATCATGTCACAGAGTTGTTGAGGAAAGGCATCACTAAATTATTGCAATTATGAGCAAGAAATCAACGAAAGCATAGAATGTCACGGATCAAAGTTAACACGAAATCATAGAAAGATCATTCAAAGGAGGCTACATTTTTTTGCTTAGAAATTATGCCACAATATCACTAAAATTCCATGATGAAATTGTACTGTTAAATTTTGGAATATTACTCCCAACCACCACAATAAACAACTGACAATAGCAAAGTACGCAAGAAAATCAAGTAAGTCATCTTTTATAATAGGGAGAAAATTTTGTATATGAGCTGAAGGAATGTCAAGTTAATGTTTTTCATGCCCAAGGACGTAGAGTTGGTGATTATTAAGCCCAGGTTATTACTGCGCAGTAAATAAAACTACAGAGAATTAATTTAAGCGATTGTTTGTCCATAACCTGCTTTAATTTTTTTCCTTGTCATGAACAATATAAATTGACCACACAAGTCATATGAAGTTTCCATATTTTTAAATTAATGTAACAACACAAGTCTTTAGTGTAGTGAAGTTTTTATAGGGGATCAAAGGTTTGCAGACAAGAAGAGAAAAATATGTAAGGGAGCAGTTTTACTAGCTAATACACTCTATTATAGCACAAAACATAGAGCAGTGATAGTGTGTAAAATTTTTGTTTTTACAATAGTGAATGAGCTAAAGTCTCAGTTTTATATTTGTAATTGTTTTTTTCTTCCATAAAATTTTAACATGAAGTATTTTGGTTGCGCGCTCAATCAGAGAGTTATATTTCTAGTTTTACTGTGCATCCCATGTTTTACAGTGTGTTGTTACTCTGAATTGTTTTGTTGTGTTGTTATTGTGTGTTGTTACTGCACATAATTTTCATGGGTTTTTACCCTCTACCTCAAAAACAAATAGTGGTATCAGAGTAGTTCAAGAAGTTTTTTTCTTTAATAGTTAAAGATGGCAAAAACATCAAGAACAAGCTTGAGAAACCCACAAATACCTCAGTTCCATGGAAAAAATTATGACTATTGGGTTATCACAATGAAGGCCTTATTTTCTTCTCAAGGTATATGGGATTTGGTGGAGAATGGGTTCTCGAAACCTGTTGATGTAGCAACATACAATGCTTTGTCACAAGCAGAAAGAGACTTTTTGAGAGACAATAGGAAGGACTCAAAATCCATCTTCTACATATTTCAAGCAATACATGAGAGCATATTTCCAAGGATTGCAACAGCAACAAAGTCCAAACAAGCATGGGATATTCTCCAGAGAATCTATCAAGGCATGGCAAAAGTGAAGACAACTAAGCTACAAATATTAAGAAGAGATTTTGAAACTATTTGTATGAAAGAGTCTAAGAATATAGACTCATTTTTCACACAAGTAATTGGATTGGTTACTCAAATCAAGTCTCATGGTGAGACACTTGAAGATAGGAGGATAGTTGAGAAACTTTTAAGAGGTTTTCCATCAATATTATACCATATTGTTGTGGCTATAGAAGAGAAAAAGGATCTCTCACAATTTTCAATGGATGAGCTTCATGCATCATTGTTTTCTCATGAACATAGGCTGAATGGATCAACAAAGTCCTCATTGGAGCACGCCTTCAAGACACAAGTAACCGAGGAAGATCAAATGCTAGAGGAAGAGGTAGAAGTCCACACAGAGGCGAAAGAGGCATCCATTCAAGCTCAAGTGGAAGAGGCAGAAATAGAAATCCAAGTTAGGTTCCAAGCCAAAATCAATCACAAGGTCAGAGGTATGATAAATCTCAAGTTCAATGTCATTATTGTAAGAAGTATGGTAATTATGAAAATGAATGTAGGAAGAAACAACATGATCTTAGTAACAAACCAAATGAAAACTTCACAAAAGGAAATCAGAACCAAGATAACATGTTTTTAGCATGTAATGTAGCACACGAGAAACAAAAAGATATATGGCTTTTAGATTCAGGGTGCAACAATCACATGACAGGGAACATTGAAATGTTTTCCAATCTAGATGAAAGTGTGAAATCTAAAGTGACATTAAGAACTGATAATAAAGTGTGAGTGATGGGAAAAGGAAGAGTCAACATTCTAACAAAGAAGGGGGATAAAAAGTATATTTCAAATGTATATTTTGTCCCCGAATTGAAGCATAATTCGATAAGCATTGAACAATTCATGCAAAAGGGTTACAATGTCTTTTTCAAAAATGGTGAATGCACAATCTCGGATAAATTTCCAAGCAAACAATTGATTGCAAAAGTGCAAATGACAAACAACAGAATGTTCCCCTTAAGATAAAAACAGAATTGAAGAAGGAAGGTGTGCAAGCTACTTGTATCCTTTCACAACCAACTTCGCTTTATGCATTTCTATCTTTGACAAATGTGATGGTGAGCCTCCTCTCTACATCAAAGAGAGTAATGGTAAGCTTCTTATTGTTGCTTTACATGTAGATGATTTGATTTTAAATGGGAGTAATGACCTCCTCATCGTTGATTTGAAATCAGTTATGAAAAATGTTTTTGAAATAATAGATTTGGGGTTGTTAATGTACTTTTTGGGCATAGAAGTTAAGCAAACAGAAACTCGGATCTTTATCTCTCAAGCAAAGTATGTCTCAAACATTTTGAAAAGGTTTAATATGCAGGACAGTAACCCTGTGCCAACTCCAACTGTCATGCGGTTTAAATTAAGAAAAGATTATTGTAATAGCACGGTTTAAATTAAGAAAAGATTATTGTAATAGCAAAGTAAATTGTAACAGCAATGGACATTGTGACAATAGTGTCAATCTGACATTATACAAAAGTATGGTTGACATCGTAACGTATTTAACAAAAAATAGGCCTGATATAATGAATGCAGTGAACTTGGTGTCAAGATTTATGAAGACACATTGGTAGGAATCCAAAATAATACTAAGGTATGTCAAAGGGACAAACGAATGTGGTATTTTGTACACCACAACAAGTGCTTTCAAGTTGGTTGGTTACACACTAATTGGGCATGAAGTGTTGATGATAGAAATAGCACGTCATGCTATGTATTTCACATGGGTTCGGGAGCCATTTCATGGGCCTCCAAGAAGCATCCAATAGTGTCACTATTGACATTGGAAGTTGAATATGTGGTTGCAACCATAGAGCATGTCAAGCAATTTGTACGTGAAGAATGTTGATAGATTTATGGCATGGATAAGAAGGAACAACAATAATTTACTGTGACAAAAATTCAACAAATGTGTTGTCTAAGAATTTTTCTTTTCAGAAAAGGAGAAAACATTGACACTAAGTATCATGTTATTATAGAATTCATTAACAATGGAGAAATTGTTTTACAGCATTGTAGATTACATGAGCAATCCACAGACATCTTCACAAAGCCACCGGTAAGAGATAATTTTGTCCATCTAAGAAATTGTTTGGGAATAGTGAATTTTAGTGGTTGTGATTAAAGGAGAGTATTGGAAAATTAATCCCAACCACCGCATTAATCAACTAACAACATCCAATCTTAGAAAGTGCTCACGCTGATCATGCAAGTCGTCTTTTGCAACAAGGAGCAAATTTTGTGGATCAATTGAAGAAATGTCAAGATCATGTTTTGCAGGCCAAGGACATACAGTTGAAGATTATTAAGCATGGGTTGTTATTGCACAATAAATGAAACTACATATAACTAATTTAAATGATTATCTACCCATAAGTTGTTTTTATTTTTTGTCGTGTCATGAAAAAGACAAGTTGATCGCACAAGTCATATGAAGTTTCTATATTTTTAAATTTATGTAACAGCATAAGTCTTTAGTGTATTGAAGTTTTCACAGGGGTTCAAAGGTCTGGAGACAATAAGAGAAAAAATAGCATAGAGCATTTTTATTGGTTGATACGGTTTGTTACAACACAAAACAAAGAGTAGTTACAGTGTGTAAAATTTATGTTTTTCACAGTAGTGAATGAGCTAAAGTCTCAGTTTATATTTGCAATTATTTTTTTCTTCCATAAAATTTTAATATAAAGTATTTTGGTTGCATGCTAAATCGAGAGTTATATTTATAGTCTTACTGTGCATCCCCTATTTACTCTGTTTTACTGTGCATCCCCTATTTACTCTATTTTTACTCTGAGCTATTTTGTTATGATGTTATTGAACATAATTTTTCTGGGTTTTTACCCTCTCCCTCAAAAACAAACATTAAATAGTGTAACAATATTGCAAAAGGAATGGAATTTCCATTTCATTGGATCTTAATAAAAAAGATCCAAAAGCGAACATTTGAAGAGGGGGGTTGACCACAGGAGGCCATGCTATCGTGGTTGGAAGATGGCTTAATAAATTGATAGAATATACTAAAAATTTTAATGTGAAAGGCTATGTTATTGTACTTTTTGGAAATATCCTACATTATTGTGCCTATGGTGTCATGATTGAGAGCCCATGAAATTGAAATATGTATGGTGCTCCACTATCATTTTTTTTGGAACTTGTAAATTACAGTGAAGAAGGTGTAATGCTATCATATTTCGAGACATGTAAATTGTAGTGAAAAAGGTGCCATGTATTTTTGGTTTTGAGCACTACAAGATTGACTATCATGAGATCATATTTTGGAGCCTCAGAATGGTAGAGGGAATGTGCCATGTTATAGTGGTGTTTGGCCTTGTGATTATGAAGCAGACAAGAACTAGGTCACAGAGCTAATGTCAAGGATTTAAATCACATGTTAAATTATATCAAATTGTAGAGATAAAGGCTAAAAGAAAAAGATTGATGTCAGCTAAAAGAAAAAGATTAATGTCATAAAATGTTACGAGATTATAGTGATATGGCCATGTACCACAGTGAGATTATCACAGTGAGATTTTAATGATAGTGTTATGTTATAGTAATAGCATTAGCACAACTATATAATTTAAATGGGTGATAAAGGATAGTAGCAATGAATATATTGTGTTATTTGTAAAGTTGAGATTTGTAACCCTATGACAGAAAGATTGGAGGTTGGAAAAGGCAAGACCATTGGGAAACCCTTTTCATTGTGTATACCATGAAGAATATTCTCATATTATTAAATAATCTAGACCATCCATAATTTTCTATTCTTTTTTAAGGATGGAATTTCTGGAAGTCCTATTTTGAAATAGACCATGCCTATTGGTGTAATTATTGATGGATGAGGACATTTTAACTATTCAAATTTATTATTATCAAATTCCTTTTTTAATGAATTGCTATAAATGAATTTAATTGCATTGATATATTCATTTCTATAGATTTATATGTGAATCAAATATACTAGTAAGATTCAATATTGCTAAATATGAATTCTTTCTCTTTATAATAATCAAAGTTTATAACTACAATTAATCTATCATCATAAGATACATTAGGCAATTGCACGTTGTAGTTGAATAATAACCTCAATATTTTTTAAATTTCTGGTAAAATAATGAATCCCCTCTTAGAAAAAAATAGTTTCCTTCGATTTAAAGTTATTTTGCTTTCTAATTAGTTCACTTTCATGTTTTGTTTTAGATATAGTTGTAGTTTTAAAAATATTTTGTTCCTAAATTTTATCATTTAAGTCCAATTAATTTGTAATTAAAAAATCAAATGTTTCAAATATTCAAATCTTGGGTTAATTTTAAAAATGATAGTTTCCTTGGATTTAAAGTTATTTTGCTTTCTAATTAGTTCACTTTCGTGTTTTGTTTTAGATATAGTTGTAGTTTTAAAAGTATTTTGTTCCTAAATTTTATCATTTAAGTCCAATTAATTTGTAATTAAAATTAAATGTTTCAAATATTCAAATCTCGAGTTAATTTTAAAAATGATTGGCATAATTTTAGAAATGATTGACATATCTGGAACATTCATGATTTTATTCTTTTGTTTGTGATTAGATATTAGATGATATATAATATTATATATAGTTTTTTTTTGGGACAAACGCAACCAAAGAAAAAAAATAATTATTTTAATAATAAATATTCAATGTATCAAAATTTGGTTTAAAACCTATCAAGCAACAAAATCGTATATGTATATTACAAATGTTCCAAATGCCCTAATTTTGGGTATCCAAAACTCAACGACACATTCAGATATTCACCTACATTTCAATTGAGATTTTGGAGAAAATATCCAAATCTAGATGATTTATAAGTGCTTATCATAGCTAGCGTCTGAATACATTTTACAACAAGACTTAAGGAATAGGGCGAAACACATTATTTAAAAATAAAGTCATTTTTTTATAAGGTATCATCCAAAAATCATCTTGGAATAAAGTCATGTTTTACATTTTGTAAATAGCTCGTCTGGATATAAGATACCTCTTTCACGCTATCCCATTGATGTTATATCCGGATTTGATCTCGTCTTAGTCATGTTACTTGTTATATTTTATTAGATAGAACGTGTATTTTTTCTTAATTGCACGAAAGGTGTTTTTTTATAGAGTTCGTTGGAAAACATTGTTCATTTCAACTACAACCAATCCAGCGCCCCATTTTCATCATCCTCCTCTGTAGAGTAAAAAACTACGAGTGGAAAGGGTTTTGCACCGTCGTCGTTTTCTTGACCACCGATGGCGAGCAGTTTCTGCGATTTGTAATCTCCACTATCCAAACCCTGCAATATTCTTCAGTGGTTTTAGCCACGGTTCCACAAGTTCGCGGAGATTTCATCAGCGGAGCCACTAATGCTCTCGTTTCCGTTCACAATTTTGAAGATGCAGTGGGAATGTTTTGTGGGTTAATCACGAGGGAGATTATTAATTACTGTGCTCTTACATATCCTTCTTGTTTTCTGCAAGACGGTCGCGGATCTAGGCATGAAGGTGTTGAAATCACCTCTAATGGAATACGCGCTTTACAGAGTGTATATTCTTAAAGTCGTGAAGCGGACCGCATTTTCTCATTTTTGCGTTGGAGAGAGCGTCAAATACTTTAAATAGAATGTCGACATTGGGTTTTAAGGGTATTCTTACAGCTTAAAAGATGATGTGGATAACGCTGCCTATGATGCCAATCTTCGCCAGTTTCTTACCACCGTCCAATCGAATTCTCTGCTTCTATTAGCATCAGCAAATAACTCGTTTCTGTTGGAATTTAATTCCAACTGCATCACACAAACTCTGAACAAAGATTTGATCTACAGCAGTTATTTCAGATTGTTCGGTGCCGCAAAGTCTTCTGATATTTTTGAGCATTAAATTCAGAAATTAAATCCCCTGCAGACAGCCGTCTTATTTTTGCTGAAAAGGCATCACCGCCTTCTACAATAAGTACAAAGATAAATATCAGCAGATATTTTACTTAGTTTATTGTTTAATCAGATTTTTATTTTCCTATAAATGTAATGCACAGTAGTTCTGTTTTCAAGTGCAAGAAGGTGTAAGCAGAAAAGAACAGCAGTTCTATTTTCTGTCTGAATGTAAGAAATTTTAGAACAGCAGTTCTGTTTTTGTACTCTGAGAGAAAAGAGTGAAGGTTAGAAGAACAAGTGTGTGTCTCTTCTGTAAATGCACAGCAGTGCTGAACCTGCGATTTTTCCTCTTGTAACAGCTAAGTTTACTGTATCAATTTTGTTTACTGTTTAAGCAATACAAATTTACTGTTTTGCTGATTTTCTGTTGCTGTTACAACAAGTGTCAAAAACACTTTGATTTTACTCTGTAAGTCTATTAGTGACTTGACGCCAACTTGATTTAGTTGCTGTTACACCAAGCGTCAATTGTCTCACTGTAAATTTATAAGTGATTTTGACGCCCAACTTCTTAAAGTGACTTAGCGTCAAAATCCTGTTGCTGCAACACCAACTTCCTGTTGCTGCAACACCGTTTCCTGTTGCTGCAACACCAATTTCCTGTTGCTGCAACACCGAATCCTGTTGCTGCAACACCAAGTCCATAAAACGAAATTTTCAGTTTTCTGAGCAGAAACAGAGCAGTTTTGTGTTGTCTGTTTGTTAAGGAATTTAGCAGAAAATTCCACCATGATATCGGAGCGTTGTTCTCTGGTCTTTTGTGTTTGAAATCACCATAAAATTCCAACATGGTATCAGAGCTAGTCTAGGCACTCAGTGAGTCAAAAACAGAGTTTGTTTTTCACTGTAGGAGCTGTAAGAAGTTTGAAGAGCAGATTTTTTCAGCAGAGAAAGTTTTTGCCTGTTTTTAATTTTACAGTCAGTATCTCTTCTTTACCTATACAGATTTAATATGGCAGATGCTGGAACAGGTTTGACAAATTCCCAACTGCCATAGTTTAATGGGAAAAATCATAGTGATTGGTCCATAAAAATGAAATCATTGTTTGCTTCTCAAAGTATATGGGAGCTGGTTGAAACTGGCTATGTTGAACCTACAGATGCAACAATGTTGGCTGCTTTGACAGTAGAAAAAAGAGACCAGTTGAAGAGCGACAGGAAGAAGGATGCCAAAGCTCTCTTTTTTCTCTTTCAATCAGTACATGAAAGTGTTTTTCCACGAATTGCAGCAGCAAGAAAATCCAAGGAGGCATGGGATATTTTCAAAACTGCCTATCAAGGCATGGAGAAGGTGAAGACTGCAAAGTTGCAGATGTTGAGGAGAGACTTTGAAACACTCAGCATGAAGGAATCTGATACAATAGATTCATTATTCACTCAGGTTATTGGGCTGATAACCCAGATTAGATCTCATGGTGAAGTTCTTGAAGAAAGAAGGATCGTAGAGAAGATCTTGAGAAGTTTACCCTCAAGGTTTGAAGCTGTTGTGGTAGCAATAGAAGAAACAAAAGATCTCTCACAGTTCACGGTAGATGAACTGAGTGCTTCTCTTATGTCTCATGAACACAGACTGAGTAGAGGAACAGATTCCTCTTTTGAGCAAGCATTTAAGACTCAGACGTCTTTAAGCTAAAGAAAAAGTCAAGGCAGAGCAAATAACAGAGGTCGTGGAAGAAACCAAAATAGAGGCAGATATTATCCTGCAAGCACAAGCGGAAGGAGCTGCAATCAGAACCAATATGAAGGTTCAAGCAAACAGCAAGCTCATGGACAAAAGTATGACAAATCCCAAGTCCAATGTCATTATTGTAAGAAATATGGGCACTATGCCAATGAATGTAGGAAAAAAGAAAATGACATGAATAGTAGGCAGAATGTTAATTTTGCAAATGAAGAAAATAAGAACTCAAAAAATGTGCTGTTAACATGTAACATTGCACAAGACAAACAAGAAGATGTTTGGTTCTTAGACTCAGGTTGTAGTAATCACATGACTGGAAATATTGCAATGTTTGCCAATCTGGATGAAGATGTGAAATCTGAGGTAACAACAGGAACTGATAGTAAGATAGTTGTCAAGGGTAAGGGCAGAGTCAGTATCCGAGCAAGAAATGGAGAACAGATGATTGTGCCAGATGTATACTATGTACCTGAACTGAAATGTAACCTTTTGAGCATTGGGCAACTCATTGACAAATGTTACAACGTATTCTTCAAAGATGATATGTGTACAATCAAATATATACCTCCAAGTAAGAAGATCATTGCATAGGTGCAGATGACCAGCAATAGAATGTTTCCTCTCAAACTCAAGGCAGATTTGAAGGAAGGAAGAACTATTGCGATTGTAACACAAAAGTCTTTCAGGAACAAGTAAAAGATGAGAATTGGTTGTGGCACTTGAGATTTGGACATCTCAATTTCGGAGGCCTGAATTTGTTGCACAGAAAGGGAATGGTAAAAGGATTACCGTTGATTGAAAAACCGGACAACCTTTGTGAAGGCTGCATCTTAGGCAAGAAACACAAAGAAAGTTTTCCAGCAGGAAAGAATATAAAGGCAAAAGCACCCTTGGAAATTGTTCACTCTGATGTGTGTGGACCGATGCAAGTACCATCACTTGGCGGAAATAGATATGTTTTAACTTCAATTGATATTTACACCAGAAACATGGGTTGTATGCTGAAACAGAAGAGTGAAGTGTTTGAGAAATTCCGCCACTTCAAAACTCTTGTTGAGAAACAGTGTGGGCATTACATCAAAGTGCTCAGAACAGATAGAGGAGGAGAATACATCTCCCAAGACTTTCTGCGTTTTTGCAGGGAGAATGGCATACAAAAGCAGTTTACAGCAAGGTATACACCTCAGCAAAACGGTGTTGCCGAAAGAAAGAATATGACCATTCTTGACATGGTCAGAAGTATGTTGAAGGCAAAGCACTTGCCTCATGAGTATTGGGCAAAAGCTGTTACTTGCGCAGTTTATATCTTGAATAGATGCCCAACTAAAGTTGTCATGAACAGAATACCAGAAGAAGCATGGAGTGGTCAAAAGCAAACTGTCACTCACATGAGAATATTCGGTTGTGTAGCTTATGCACATGTACCCGATCAGCTAAGGAGAAAGCTTGATAGTAAGGGGGAGAAGTGTGTGTTTTTTGGCTATTGTGATGAGTCAAAAACATAGAAACTCTATAATCCATCCACTAAGAAATTGATTGTAAGCAGGGATGTGCAGTTCATTGAAGATGAAGCTTGGGATGGAAGCTTAGAAAGAATAGTGAATGTGAAAACAATTGTGTCTCATGAAGAAGAACAGGAAGGGACAGCAACAAATAATCCTTCCTTGGTGGTTCCTCCTCCACCACAGCAAATTCAGCAAACCACACCACAAGTTGGAATCCGAACAGCCTTAAGAAGTCAAGGAAGTGCTTCTTCAAGCACACCACAGGGATCTGAAATACCCTCAAGTTCGGATGGAACTTCCAACACACCAAGAAGACCAAGATTCAGAAATCTGAATGAGATTTATGAACAAGGAGAGGTAAGTAACAATACCGGTCTGAATTCATTATTCGCTTTGTAAATTGCATGTTGATGACCCAATGTCATTTGAAGATGCGCTGTAAATGAAAATAAATGGATTGAAACAATGAATGAAGAAATTGGTGTAATTGAAAAGAGTAAAACATGAGAGTTAGTGGACCTCCCTGAAGGCAAAGATGCCATTGAAGTTAAGTGGGTCTATAAGACCAAAAGCAATGCTGAAGGCAAGATTGACAGGCACAAAGCAAGACTTATTGTGAAAGACTACAAGCAGCAAGAAGGTAGAGACTATGATGAAACCTTTGCACCAGTAGCAAGGATGGAAACAGTTAGAACAGTGTTGTCTATTGCTGCACAACACAAATGGAAGATTTATCAGATGGATGTTAAATCCGCATTCCTAAATGGAGTGTTAAAATAAGAGGTTTATGTTGTTTTATATGTAGATAATCTGATTTTTACTAGCAATTATGCTTCTCTCATTGCTGATTTTAAAGCAGTCATGAAAAGTGAATTTGAAATGACTGACTTGGGCTTCTTAAGATATTTTCTTGGAATTGAAGTAGACCAAAGTGAAAATGGTGTTTTCATTTCTCAAGATAAATATGTAGAAGCTGTGTTGAAGAGATTTAACATGCAGAACAGCAAGGCAGCTGTGACTCCAACTGTAATGAGGTTGAAATTGACTAAAGAAGACAGCAACAAGGATTTTGATCCAAAATTGTGCAAGAGCATAGTTGGAAGCCTTATGTACTTAACTGCAACTAGGCCAGACATTATGCACGCTGTGAGTTTAATCTCCAGATTTATGGAAAGACCGAAAGAGACTCATTGGCAGATAGCCAAGAGGATTCTAAGGTATGTGAATGGAACGAAGGGGTTTGGTATTTTATACTCCTCTTCTGAAAGTTTCAAATTGACAGGTTACACGGACAGTGATTGGGCTGGAAGTGATAATGATAGGAAAAGCACATCAAGATATGTGTTTCATATGGGATCGGGAGCCATCTCATGGGCTTCCAAGAAGCAACCAGTTGTGGCTTTGTCAACAGCAGAGGCAGAGTATGTGGCAGCAACAACAGCAACATGCCAAGCAGTGTGGCTGAGAAGAGTTCTCAGAGATTTGTGTCATGAACAGGAAAATGGCACAACCATTTACTGTGACAATAGCTCAGCAATAGCTTTGTCTAAAAACTCCGTCTTTCATAAAAGAACAAAGCATATAGATACCAAATTTCACTTCATACGTGAATTGGTTAACAATGGTGAAATTGTTTAGAGCATTGCAGAACAGAGAATCAACTGGCTGACATCTTGACAAAACCATTGTCAAAGAAAGGTTTTGATCATTTCAGGAAATGCCTAGGTATGCAGCAGTTGAAATTAAGGGGGAGTGTTGGAATTTAATTCCAACTGCATCACATAAATACTGAACAAAGATTTGATCTACATCAGTTATTTCAGATTGTTCGGTGCCGCAAAGTCTTCTGATATTTTTGAGCATTAAATTCAGAAATAAAATCCCCTGCAGAAAGCCGTCTTATTTTTGCTGAAAATGCATCACTGTCTTCTGCAATAAAAACAAAGATAAATATCAGCAGATATTTTACTTAGTTTAATGTTTAATTCAGATATTTTTTTTCATATAAATACATGAACGACAGTCCTGTTTTTTCTAAGAGAGACAGTGTAAGCAGAAAAGAACAACAGTTTTGTTTTCTGTGTGAGTGTAAGAATTTTAAAACAGCAGTTCTGTTTCTGAGAGAAGGTTAAAAGAACAAAAGTGTGTCTCTTCTGTAAATGCACAACAGTGTTGAACCTGCGATTTTCTGAGATAGAAAATCGATTTCTGGAACTGAAGCGTTCCTCTTGTAACAGCTAAGTTTACTGTATCAGTTTTGTTTACTGTTTATTAATACAAGTTTACTGTTTTGCTCATTTTCTGTTGCTGTTACACCAAGTGTCAAAAACACTTTGATTTTACTCTGTAAGTCTATTAGTGATTTGACGCCCCTTCTTTTAGTTGTTGTTACACCAAGCGTCAATTGTCTCACTGTAGATTTATAAGTGATTTTGATGCCCAACTTCTTAAAGTGACTTAGCGTCAAAATCGTGTTGCTGCAACACCAACTTCCTGTTGCTGCAACACCGTTTCCTGTTGCTGCAACGCCAGAATCCTGTTGCTGCAACACCAAGTCCAGAAAACGAAATTTTCAGTTTTATGAGAAGAAACAGAGCAGTTTTTTGTTGTCTGTTTGTTAAGGAATTTGAGCAGAAAATTCCAACATTTCCATCAATATTAAGTAAATATAGAATTCCTATTTTTACCACCAAAAAATCTGGAAATGAGATCTGCAAAATTTTGATGGTCAACTCGAAAATTGCATAAACTCCACAAGAATAAGAAGTTGCAGATCTATACACCAAGAAATTGATGAAAATGGCCACCAAGTCATTGATGCCACTTCCAGCATGCAAGTCAATTTTGAACAAGCCTTGGAGTTATTTTGGGGAAAATGGCCCAGCTCAAGCTTGCCGGTCTTGCGACCTGGCAGCCCTTTAAGTCCAACTCTTCGCAATCCTCTTCGAGGGGAAATGACAACACTAAAAGCATCGAACATCAAACACTGTTACTTCTGGGACTCCCCCACATGACTTCGTTACTTGATTAAGGGTCAGCCACTGGTCGTCACTGGTCGTCCTTACGACATGGCAAGTGTCCTTGTTTTACATGCTAAATCAGTTCACCCTCAAATAATTTCCTTGTGATGTTTATATTTTTCATGGCTACCCTGTGAATTAATGCCTCCATAAATTCCTCAGCTTAGCCTATGCAATATCCATAGCAGAGAACCCAATATATAACTGTGTTTGATATATTCAGTGCGTAATCAATCATCATGGAGACTTTGCCTTATGTTTTAATCTGCATAGTGCTAGGCTATGATTGATAGTTTGAATACAAAACAGTGGTGAAGTCAACTAGTTTGTCAACTATCTTAGCTATTGGTTTGTTAAAGTAAACTTTAAATTCAAGAACTGGAATACAAGTTAATCAAATTGCATATAAAACTCTTTATGAACACCAAATTTGGCTAAATTCGAAATTGCTTATTCATAAACAATATACAAAAGTCTGGCTCAGGTATTAACGGAAATATTGATTTCCGCTGCCTCCAACTGTTGTCATTTTCAAGTATAGAAGTGACCTAAAGTCTCAAAAACCTTTAATTAGGAACAGGAATCATGCGAAATTATGTGCAACTCATTCTGGGCTTAAAGGAGTTTTAGATTTAGATATGACTTCTTCCTTGAGATTATTTGTTTATATAGGCATTCATCTCCGTTACAAAATTTTCAATATGAAGGTTCCAAAGTTCAAGAATTCCATATGCTTTCTATCCCATTTATCATGATTTGAAAAGTTGACGAAGAAATCAAGGCCACCATCAATCTAAATTACCGCATCTTTCTTTAGAAAGGAAATCAAATGAAAACTGGTCTTTATTTCCAGGATTTGGTCCATAATAGCTCTTTACCAATCCATAATAATATTTGAATCTCCATATGAACTTTGCTGCCAGATACCCTAGTTTTAAAAGGCACTGTCACTTGTGCATTTACCCAGATTTGGTCTTCAAATTATGCGTACTGTGGTTGCTCCACTACCTGGAGCAAAAATAATTTCCTTGGCAATATATGGCCTCTGGAAATTTTGGCAGGGAAGGTATTTATCTTCAATTGTCGTCATGTACTAGTACTTTACTGTACAAAAGGAACATACAGTCCAGAAAGTTAGAACTATATTTGTTGGTGCATTTTTTCACGTGGTTGTGTGTGTTTTGGCATTCCATAAAAGTGATTATTTATGGCATTCACAACGTTCCTCTTTTTATCATGCAACATACGATTTATCTGATTTGATAGGATTGTCATGGCTTCTCCAATGAGCTCGAAAGTTGCCTCTACCCCGCAAAATTTGTTCTTATCAGGGTGAAAGATCAGAGCAGGCTTTCTATACTACTACCATACCAATCCATATCATATCCATTTGTCTTTTCTTAAACAACGCAGTGCACATCACTCATAGTAACCACCTGGGAAATATTTTCAAGCCCAGGAAAGTGTTGTTGAGTCTTAAATATATATATTTTCGAGCACCTGCAACATATTGAACTTCAAGCATATTTTCTACAATCTCTTTTGTTTTGATGGCCTTTTCCTTAATTCATCAATTCAGCCATGGCTGCACCAACCATTTACAATTCTCTCCATGAAAGAAATCCACTGTGTGTAAAAAATACACATTGTGGACTTTTTTCTTCAAATTATATCGTTATTTAAACTACCATGAATCTTTGTAAAGGATTGTATGAACATGGCACTTTGTTTGACTTTGATTGAAGTTGTCTCTAGTTTGTGTATTTGCAACTCCAAGTTAAAAAAACGAGGATATAAAGTGCCCCATAAATTATATGTCGAAAACGCCATTCAACTCTATGCAATTCCTTGACTACCAACTCCTGAGATGGGGTTTGCCACCCACCAGTTTTCTTGAAAAAGTTAGCGCTGTCAATAAAAATAGAAGTGGATTGCGGGGGCGGGGTAGGGATAAGAGAGTAATTGGTTTTTAAAGTCATGGGGTATTTAATCAACATGAGGTCGACTCATAATACAGTTGAATGATATCAAATGAAGATTTTTTCATTTCCTGAGGGATATCATTTAGCCTTGGCTTCTCTGAATATTCATATTTGATCTTTCGTATATCTATGGCAACTAAATCGAGGCGTTGAACATACCCTGTCATCTGTCAATTTCTCCCTTGACACCTTGCAAGTCGAGCTTCCTTTCTATCATCGAGCAAACTTGAGTCTATTATTCACGTATTAACAACTTGGGAGATCGATCCCTAATGGAGTAGTCAAAGACTTGAGCAGATATAGTGGAAATTCTGGTGGTCAGGCTCTCGGCAAGGGCGGGGTAGCAGGGGATGCAGCGATTCACATGGAAAATCAAATCGAGTTGGCGTTGTTGAGATAAGCTCGTTAATGCATTGGCGGGGTTGGTGAAGTTAAAGCTGGCAGTCGACATGCGAGGTGACAGAGAGCAGTCGACGTGCGAGGTGACGAAGACGGAGGTAAAGGAGTAGCGTTCTGGCGAGGTGACCGAGACAGAGGTGATGGTAAAGCGAAAGGGTGGTTGGCCGGAATAATGCGATGATTGCAATCTCTGAAAAGTCCCATTATAGACTACTCTTATGACAATTGGCTGACTACTCGTATGACAATTATATTTAGTAATTTATATTTTAAATTGACCCACGAAATTGCAGAGTTTAGTAATTGAATTCACCCACAAAATTGTATATTCGGTTAGGAACAATATAGTAAGTCAAAAGATAAGGTAAGCCCCAAAGAAATGCACTGGGGTAGAGAAAGACGCACGTCTTGTTACACACTGTACGATCAGAGAGGGAAATACGCAGTTGCAATTAATACAGGATGCACTATTTGTCTTTCCACCAGTTTTTGTGGATAGGAATGGGTGGGAATGTTTTGGCGCCAAAAAGAAAACCTCGAGTTCTGATTGCTACAGCTGTTTTCACTGAGAGCTTTCACTGTTGTTGTTTGGTGTTGAGAGCAGAGAGCGAAGTGTGTTGAGAGTTGGAGTGAATAGTGGCTGCCTTTCAGCAATAAACAACTTTGTTATTTCGTCTTCATAAGTTCAGGTAAAAATCAAAATCAAACATATTTTCCTTTTGGGTATATATTCGAGTTGTTAGGGAATGCAACGTTTAAAAATTTAGGTGGAGAGCTCATGGCATCCGTA
Source organism: Pinus taeda (assembly GCA_000404065.3). Lineage (NCBI taxonomy): Eukaryota > Viridiplantae > Streptophyta > Pinopsida > Pinales > Pinaceae > Pinus > Pinus taeda. The sequence goes on along the minus strand of APFE030625453.1, from coordinate 36,081 downwards.
ACATAGAGAAGGAACAAACAAGATACATGTACGATCAAACATTTTACTCAAATGTGTTCATGGGTACAACGCAATGATTAATTCGAAAGAAAGTAATAAGACATGGCTTCAAACTTAAAATTGGTATCTACATTACACTAATAAAAAGATGCCTTAAATATGTCATGGATCACTAAATTTTCTAAAGAAATATCTGCAAATTCTGAATCTTACTTTTCAAATATAATTTCAAAATTGTAATTTTAGTAAAGCTTCACCATACACGTAAAGATTATATCTTTTTGGTAACGTAGGCATATCTTTAGATTTTATACCTTTGCCCTCCGCACAAAGACATATTCCAAGACACAAATTATTTTTGTTTTACCTCCAGGCGGAACATGTGCTATAAATTATATTTTATTTCCCGTCCTCCCTCAAGCTTCACAGCAGACAGCAACATAAGAGTGTCTTGGTGGCTCTCTTCCATTATGATGTTGACGTCATTGCCGCCAAAGAGAACTTATTGCATATAATTAATTAATAAAATGCCTACTCTATTCCCTGACGGTTGCTAAGGGTGGGGAGAATGTGCTGAACGGTTCGACCAGTCCTAAACCAAAAATACTAACCACAAAAGCGGCTCTCTATAACTGCCTAGTTTTATACGTTTCAAGTGGCATACAACAATATGGGTTATGCTAATTTCCTCTCAAGCTTCTCCTGGAAGACAGGCGCTATCGTTGCTGAAGCCTATTCTTTAATAAAGAAGGCGGCCAAAGTGTGGACTCTGAAGGCTTCGTAATACTGGAAGATTATTCAGTTTTTTAGTGGCCGAATACTGTTATGCTTTGAATTCTGATAAATATTGAAATGTGCGTGTGACTAGGATTTAAGAGGTTTGAAAAGAAAAGCTAGTTAGTTAATAGGGTTTAATCCTTATCTGATGATCGGTTCAATTCCTCTGAATTATTTTCTGTCACATAACAATACTTTGTGGTTGATTCTCTTCCTAAAATATTTTAAAATTTGAAAAAAAGGCCCAAAATTAGGCACTTTCAAGGTTTCGTGACACTGCAATATACGTCAGTTTTTTCAAGTGGGTTGCCGAATATTGTTACAACGTAGGATTCTAGCTATTAATTAAAGGGAAAATCATGAAATGTGCCAGCTTCTGTGCCTAGGATTGAAGACGTCCGTAACAACGCCACATTTGTAGCTTGAGTCCTTTCTTAACCATCTTGAGACTTTTGTTTAATATACTTCGCAACCATTCATGTTTATCACGATCAGAACGCTTGTACCAAATTCAATCTCGAGTCCTATAAATCATATTGCCATGAATGTTCCCAGTCGAACCAGTAAGCATTTTGTTATGAAGATATGTAGGTCTAAATTGAAAAAGGAAACAAAAGACAACAGAAGAAGACCATCGTATGCAATGGCCACCGGGTGTCTGAGTGGCTCACCACAGACCATCCAGGGAATTATCGAACAGGCCCAGGTTTCAATTCTGTACACTCATTTCCTCATCATTAAACATAGTGTACACATTAGGATCATTTTTGCTCCATTTATAACCATGCACGAGGAAAAATGAATCAACTTTTCCATACCAGGATCTAGGAGCCTGCTTTAAACCATATAAAGCTTTCTTTAATCTACATGCTAAGTGCTCTTCTCCCTTCTTAACAAACGCCTCAGGCTGCACTAAGTATACTTCTTCTTTTAAATCACCATTTAACATAATTCATGTATTTTCCAATCATGCGTAGTGGCTAAAACAATAATCAATTTAATGGTATTTAGTTTAATCAATACCTTCTTTCTGCGAATACCCCTTTGCAACCGACCTTGCTTTATGCTTATCAATAGATCCATCTACTTTAAATTTCAATTTAAATAATTATCTGCCACCTATGGGTTGTTTACCATGACGAAGCTTTACTAGATCCCATGTATTGTTCTTAATAATAAATTCATATTCCTCCTTCATTGCTTCCTTCCATTCAAAACTCTTACTAGCTTCAATAAAATTAGAAGGTTCCGCAATGTTTAAAATACCAATCATGAGCGCACAATCCCTATATCAAGCTGGTAACTGTTTTGGCCTGCTAGATCTCATGAGCGGTGGGGGTTCAACTATTCTGTTGTGTTCTTCTCTTTGTGGACTGAAGTCAATTTCTTCCTCTTTATCCTGTTGCTATTGTTGCTGTTGTTGCTGACTGATCCCTGTTTCACTATCCTCATCTGAAAGTAAGGGTACATGCCATTCTTCATTGTTTTGAACAGGATTTCCATCATCAACCTGTTCATGGAATACTACGCCTCTACTAACAAACACCTTGTGAGTAGAACGATCAAACATTTTATAAGCCTTATACTCACTGCAGTATCCAATGAAGATACATTTAATGGCCTTTGAATCTAACTTCTTCCTATTCTCTTTGGGAACATGCGCAAAAGCTTTACAACCAAATACTCTAATGTGACTTATTGCATGATTGAAGCCAAACAATTCTTCAAAAGGAGTTTTATAATCAAGACTTTTAGTGGGACTCCTATTCTTCAAATATACTGCAGTATTGACAACTTATGCCCAAAAACCATTAGTTATATTCTTACCTTTCAACATACTGCGAGCACACTCTACCAGTGTTCTGTTTTTCTTCTCAGCTACTCCATTCTACTGAGGAGTGTAAGGTGTTGTAAATTGTTGCTGTATCCCATGCTCTTTTCAGTATTTGATGAAAACCCCTTTCTTGAATTCTTCGCCTTGATTTGATCGAAGAATCCTGATGAACTTTCCTATCTGTTTTTCAATCATGTTTCTGAATTGCTTGAAATACTCAAAAGCATGACTCTTCTATTTAAGAAAATATACCTATGTGAATATTGTACAATCATCAACAAAGACTAAAAAATAGTAGGCCCCATCTAACGATCTTGTCTGCATAGGGCCACATAAATCAGTGTGTACAAGTTTGAGTATATCCCTCTATTTCCTATCTTTAACAGTAGGAAATTCATCTCTATGTTGTTTGTTGAATGCACATGCTTCACAATCAATATGAAACTTTTTCAAAACAGGAAGACCATCTACCATACCTTTGTTCTGCAATAGAAGAAGGTCACTAAAATTGATATGCCCAAGTCGCTGATGCTACAAATTTTCAGCAGACTTATCCAATGACATCAATGCTTGTTGTGGTGTACTCTTCACATCCAATTTGTAGAGTCCTCCTATACGAATACCTATAACAATAGGCTTCATCTGGTCCAACAAGTCTTTAATAATACAATGAGATTTAGAGAATTCTACCTTGAGATCCTAATGTGTAATCTTTGATATAGAAATCAGATTCTTCATAATACCAGGAACATACCACACATCAGATATATTCCTGATCTTTCCATCAGGCAGAGTAACAAGAATATCTCCATGTCCCATGATCTCATACGCTCTATTATCTCCAAGGTATACTTTTATTCCAGTGTTGGATTCTCTAAAATTTATGAACCATTGCTTTTTACCTGTCATATGTGAGGAGGCTCCAGAATCTACGAACCAAATATCTTATTCATCCTCCTCAGTAGCTAAAGCAGTCTCAGCCTCAGCCATAAACAATTTGACATCCTGATTCTGATCTACATCTGCATTAGCCAAATGACCTGCATGTCTTCTCTTCTTGTACCTCTCCCGATCTGACTTTTTCTTATGGAAAAATTTAGCAATATGGCCTATCTTACCTCAATAAAATCATTTAGGGGCAGAGTCATGTTTATGCGAAGTCATACCTTGTGGTTTCCTTTTTCTTGATGGCTGCCTCTCCTGTGATGAGCCACTACTTTCCCCTTTGGCTTGAACTTTGTCATCAATGCAAGATCTGGATTTTGAGGTTTGAGAGACAACCTCCTTTCCTCTTCTTGTAGCAAAATGCCATTGAGCTCTTCAAAGCCTGGAGGCTTTTCCCTTGCATTTAATCTAGTTATACAGATCTGATAATCATTTGTCATGTTGTTCATAGTAATTGTCACCAGATCATCATTTTCCATGGTCTGACCGATATCAGTTAGTTTATCTTGAACTTCCTTTATATGGGATATGAATGAAGAAAAAGACTCATTCTCCTCCATCTTGATTGAGAGAATCTTCTTCCTGAGGTACAAAGTTCCACTGCTGTTCTTGATCTCGTACATCTCTTTGAGAATCGTCCAGATTTCATTCGTTGTCTTGCAATCCCGAATGTGAGGGATGATGCAATCTTTGACTGATAACTTAAGTAACACCTTCGCCTTCATCTCCCTCTTCTCCCAGTCTTGAATTGTTATATTCGATCCACCAATTGCAATAGTTGGCTTGACTTCATCACCGGTGGCAATGCCATAGGCATTCTGTCCCTCAAGCAGAGTCTGGAGCTTAAATTTCCAATTTGTGTAATTGGAACCATCAAGCTTATTACTGTCATTGAGATAAGCTTCAGCAAGTTGATTATTCATCTTGAATGAATAAAATCTTCAACAAATTAAGAAACCCTCAAATGTTAAAGAAATACCCTGATCACTAAGAATTTCCTTCACAAAAAACAATTTCCTTGAATGATAATAATTCCTCAAATTTCAAAGGAACTCCAGATGTTTTTTTTTTTTAAAGATCACTCCAAATTCTCTTAAAAGAAAAAAAAATACGCACCCCCTTTCTTTTTATTAAAATAAGGAGCCCTCCAACTAAAAAATAGTCCATAGTTTTTTTTTTTTTTAATTAAAGCTTTGAAAAAACTTCAATTAAAAAAAATTATTATCTAAACTATAGGTCCAACTTGCAGCTTTGGCAATCAACTTCCAAGCCAGCCCACATAGCCCACACAGCAAGGCTGGGCGAACTCCTCTCTGCCTCACGGCCTTCCATCGAGCTTCTCCAATTACATGGCCTTTTGAATGTTGTTGCAGCCTCCTCCTTGTAGCTCCTACCTCCTTCTCAACGCAGGCCTCATATAGGCTAGTGCAAGCTCCTTTCACCCTAGCAGACTCTTACAACACAGTTTTTTTGTTGTTTAATTGCACTCCTTTTCGGTGATCAACTAAAATCCTTCTACCACCAGCTATGACAGAGCCTCCTTGGCTTCACCACCACACAGGTCCAGAGGCATGCCTGGCTGCATGCATCCACCACGCAATCCTCTCACGCAACCACCTTCAATGCAACAACTGGGGAGATTCAGCTTCCACGCAGCTATGCAGACTCCTTCCTCAACAAAACAAAGTCAACGTTTTCCACGTAGCTTCCAGGCACACGCGGCCAGAAAAAAAAACACAGCCAGCACAATTGTCACAGTTATTGACCTTGGATCCACGACTAGTCACTGATGTACACCAAAATCTAGCGACGATGTAGAAAAATAAAAATGAGCGAAGTCTTTAAGAGTATCAGTGTGATTACTCTTCAGTCCCCATGCGACGATGTTGCATTCCTCAACTCAACGTACAGGTCTCTCCTTCCTGCAGCTCTGATACCATGTCAACAGTTGCACATGGAAGACATGAATTGTCAAACAACACAAGAGGAGCTCATAGGTGCAGATCACTAGGAGCTCCTACAAGCAAATACGCCGCTTAGGCTTCATATTAAACTTCCATAATAATAGATACACTTAGGGATAGTAAATCAAATCCCTGAATGTTAGGAAGTGAATGTCCAAGAAAAGCACATTCATAACTATGTAACAATAATTACCTAATCTCCATTAATTATAACATTCATGTTTATCACGATCAGAACGCTTGTACCAAATTCAATCTTGAGTCCTATAAATCATATTGCCATGAATGTTCCCATTCGAAGCAGTAAACATTTTGTTATGAAGATATGTAGGTCTAAAGGGAAAAAGGAAACAAAAGACGACAGAAGAAGAAGACCATAGAATGAAATGGCCATCAGGTGTCTGAGTGGTTCGCCACAGACCATCCAGGGAATTATTGAACAGGCACAGGTTTCAATTCTGTACACTCATTTCTTTTTTCTTCTTTCTTATCCCGAGTAGAATCTATTATTTTTATTGTAGATTTCTGAAATATTTTGAAACCCAATTGATAAGAGCTAAATCAATCGTTATAGCTCGCTCACTCTTATACGCCCCAAGATTCTACAATCAAGATGGCCATTAACCCTGCAAAGTTTAATTTCCATTTTTTCCCAGATGAATCTACATTTATTAACAATAATAAAAGGACAATTTCATATATTTTTCAATGTTTCTGATAATATGCCTTGATATGCAATGTCTAGATTGGGATTTGAATTCATGTTGGAATTTCCTACTCGGTACTCAATAAAATTGAATATCAGATAAACCAAGGCTCGTGTTTTCTAGGCTTTTCCAATAAAACGATATGGTTGTTTAGATTAGGATTTAGCTAAGCAATATTCTTATAAACACTGCTAAAAACTGCATTATATTCTGTGAAGGCTTCCCACCTTAGTTGTGAAATCAATTTTATCTGATTTCTTTGAGAGTTTTTACTGGGCTGCAACGTCACAATGATGTAATCTGTATTGAAAGATCTAGTGAACCATGTAGCCCAAATGCAAGTGCTCTAAAAAAAATTCTGATCAAGGGCGGTCGCAAAATATCAAATCTACCATAATTTGGTAGCATCATGATTCACAAGTTTACTAGTGGGTTCTCCCATATGTATCTAGCTCATTCTTGTCAATAACTCCTATTTACCTATTCGTTCTACTAGCATCATGATTCACAAGTTTACTAGTGGGTTCTCCCATCTGTATCTAGCTCATTCTTGTCAACAACTCCTATTTACCTATTCGTTCTAATTAGTTGGTGTAAGTTGGTAGACTTATTTATGTTTCCTCAATCCAAGGAAAAAATCTGGTAATTATAGAGAGGATTTGTCAACTTTGAGAATAATTTTTAATTTTGCAACTTAGATATAACTAACCAATTATCAAACTATTATTTTTGTGCATTTGGAATGTTAAATTTATCTATTATATCAAATCTTCTTTCATTAGTAAATTTTCAAATCATTATCATTATTTTTTAAGGGATTGCAATGTGGATCCTAGAGTAACAATGATCGATTCCCAAAATGAATATGAAAATCCAACATAAAAACCCATTTCATATCTTTCGAATATTGGAAACACTGAGTAAAAATTTATGCCTCCATCTCGTTAAGAGCATAGTCCATTTTTGCTAAGGGGGTCGATTCCCAAAATGAATATGAAAATCCAACATAAAAACCCATTTCATATCTTTCGAATATTGGAAACACTGAGTAAAAATTTATGCCTCCATCTCGTTAAGAGCATAGTCCATTTTTGCTAAGGGGGATTTCTGATAATACTTCGCCAGACATCTTCGATCTCATTTTTGAATGAGATCGTATCCATATAGTATTCAAAGTTCACATAATTATGTACATGTTTCTTTATTTTGGAATAGATCGTATTCATAGAGCATTCAGGGTTCACATAATTATGTATACCTTATTTTGGAATAGAGTTTCTTTTTCTTAATTTAATTTTCCTTTATTTTGAAATAGATCCTATTCATATAGCATTCACATTTTACATAACTATGTATATGCTTCTTTATTTTAGAATAATTTTTTTTTATTAATTTAATTATTAAGTCCATGATGGCATTTAGTTTTTCTATTCTTGAAAACAAGTTAGGAATAATTTATATTTCTTAATATAAAAATATTTAATAATGAAATCAAGTTTTTGGCAAATAGGTAAGTATTTTGATCCCTACATTTATTCGCTACGCTAATAATAATTAAACATAAAAGATTCAAATTTATCACAAAATACTTCACTTATTTCATTTGTCGAATCTAACCATGTTTGAAAATGAGATCTAAGTAGTGTTCATGCTACTATTTTTTTAGGAATAGGGACTTGAATCATTGGCTTCCATTAACAATGAATTATTATATTTTTTCTTGCTACACTTCCATGCGGGACATTTTCTATCATATTCTTATTCTAGCGGTAGTCTTTCAATTGCGCATAGGTAGGTGTGGCATCGCTATTCGATTTCTCTTCACCAATACTTTCAAGTACGGACTACGCCTAACATTCAATACTTAGAATATTTTCACTTTACATTGGAAACATTCATCTTTAACTTCATTCATATAAAAATACACAATTACAATATTCTTCAAAGGAGGGGAAAATCTATAGTTAGAGCTTGCCCAAAATATAAAATAAAAGTATAATTTACAATTTCATGTACAATGTCAGTCTTTCAAGGAAAACCCAGAATTACCTTGGCAAAATGCCAAGCTTCACTTTTTAAGTCTGCCCAATTTTTCTTCCAGTTCAGTCCCACTATTGGGTACCCTCGCCCAAGTCCACCATTTAGGGCGACCCACCCTATCGTGCAGCCTCACCCAAACCGTGTCGCACTTCACCGTTCACACCACCAGCTTGTCATGCGTAGCTCGTATCTCCCCGACACCCCAACTCGTCGTGTCCGACGCTCTTCAACTTGCCTGCCCGACACTCCGTGTTAGCTCGCCCTCCTAGTGCAACTGTGCCAACTCGCCCACTTGACGCTCAATGTAAACTCACCTGCCCGCCTCCTCGTGTTAACTCACCCTCCCAATGCTCCATGTCAACTCGCCCGCGCAATGCTTCTTGTCAACTCGCCTGCTTGGCACTTCGTGCCAACTCTCCTTCCCGATGCACTATGCAAACCTGACCTGTACTTTTGTTTGCTATCCGACCTGCCACCCAGTTGCTGCACCCGTGGGCAGACCCACCCTTCTCTCCAATCTGTTCGGCTCGAACTCGTCTTGCCAATTTATTTTTCTTTCCGCCTTGGTGCTTCAATCCTCACCCGTCTACCTGCACCTTAGCCTTGCCTTATCCTCACCTTCCTTTGCTCTCTAAGTTACTTGGCTTGCTTTTGGAAGTGTGTTATGCATTCTTTGTTGGATTTCTCCTCACCATGCGTCCTTCATCAATCTATACCCATCCGCCATGTATATAATGGGGTCATTCTGCCCAGGTCGACCATACGTTTTGGTCATCCACACATAGTTTTAACCCCATTTCATGTCGGCCTGCCCATCCCTCGCAATGGTCTACTCCACCTCCTTGTACAGCCTTCCACCCATCGTATAAACTCATCCCATCATCACATTCTTTTGTCACATATTCTGGCACATATGTCGTACCCAACTTGTGTGTTCATCGCAAATTGTTGCCCTCTAACTCCTCGCATTTAACCGGGAGTGTGTCTCCCCAACTCGTTGCACATCGCAAACACGACTCATGGGCATGATATACTCCCCCACTCTAAATGGTTGTCGTCCTCGACAACATTATCACCCATCGTCGCAAAGTGTTGCTAGCTCCAATATCCAAAAATTCCCATGCTGCCTATCTCTGCTC
>APFE030625453.1:2347-15139 GCA_000404065.3 Pinus taeda | reverse complement strand
AAGAAAGTGGCATACAGGTGATGGGGTTTGAGTATTTGAAGGATTTGTACCAGATGGACACGGATTTCAAGGAAGCCTTTGAGGCATGCCAAAATCCTGTCTTAAGGAATACAAGCCCATGACTAGATTTTAATTTACAGGAAGGATTATTATTTCGAGGTGGACAGCTATGTATTCCGGATTGTTCGATGAGGGAAAATTTAGTAAAAGAGAAACACAGTGGCAGTTTAGCAGGACATTTTGGCGTTGATAAAACGTTGGAACAGCTAGGACATTTTTATTACTGGCCGAAAATGAGTCAGGACGTAGAGAGGTATGTAACTAGGTGTAAAATCTGCCAACTGGCGAAAGGACACAGCCAGAATACTGGATTATACACACCCCTACCAGTTCCAAGCAGGCCGTGGGATTCAGTCAGCATTGACTTTGTCCTGGGATTGCCTAGAACGCAGCGGGGATATGATTCAATGATGGTGTTGGTGGATAGGTTTTCAAATATGGCTCATTTCATTCCGTGCCGGAAGACTAGCGACACCACAAACGTGGCACATCTCTTCTTCACAGAAGTAGTTCGATTACATGGCTTACCTAAAACTATAGTTTCAGACAGGGATGTGAAATTTACAGGGCATTTTTGGCGCACCCTGTGGAAAAAGCTGGGCACACAGTTAAATTTCAGTTCTGCATATCACCCGCAGACTGATGGACAGACAGAGGTAGTTAACAGGAGTTTGGGCAACTTGTTACGAAGCTTGACAGGAGAAAACTCGTGATTGTGGGATCGAGCTCTTGCCCAGGCAGAATTCGCTTATAACGATTCGCCTAATCGGAGCACCGGTCTTAGCCCATTCCAAATCTTATATGGTATGCATCCGCGAGGAGTACATGAGTTACGAGATTTGGGACAGCTAGAAAGGAGAAGTGCAGACGAGGAAGACTTTGCCGAAGCAATGAGCGAACTGCATGAGAAAGTTAAATTGAGATTACAGGACAACACACAGAAATATAAGCAGCATGTAGACATAAAGTGGCGTGAGGTACATTTCGAGATTGGAGACGAAGTCCTTGCGCATTTGCGTCGGGAACGGTTTCCTAAGGGTACGTATAACAAATTGAAATTCAAGAAAATCGGCCCATGCAAAATTCTTCGCAAATTTTCAGCGAATGCATATGAAATTCAGCTGCCACTTGATATAGGTATATCACCCATATTCAACGTGGCAGACCTGTTCCCATATCATGCCCAGGCGGAAGATGAAACAATGGTACAGCCACAACGGGACACCCAGTTCGAAAGCAGTCTTTGGAAGAAACAGTTACTGTCGGTCAAGACCCATGAAATCGAAGGAATCATCAGCACACAGGTAGCCAAGAAGATGCGCAGGAAGGAGTATCTGCGTTACCTCGTCAAGTGGAAGGACCATCCAATGGAGGACAGTTCCTGGCTCGACGAGACACAGATTCGGAAGGCGGGCTACTCAGTGGAGGAACTCATGGAACAGAGGCATGAGATCTCTCTTTTACCCCGGCAACCTGATGCAGGAGCATCTAGTCGACAGGGTGAAGACCGAGAGAGGGCGGACAAAGTTTCTGAAGAAGATTGGGAAAGATGAACAGTTCGACAAATGGACAACAAGCCTGTCAGAGTTCTTACGTTTTTATTTAATTTCTTCCATGGCCAACTACAGCATTAGATTCTGTTAGCTTAATTTTTATTTATTTTATTTTAACTGTAGTAACAGTTCTTAGTTAGAGTTGTTAAAATTAGATTAATATCAATAAGCAATGTAAACAACAAACCCTTATGGAACAAAGGAGACAAAGTAAACAAACGAATAGTCAAGTAAAGTAAGTTTATATTAACCGCCAGGCACACTGTAATGGAATAACTATCTGGAAAACTGTAATGGAATAACTATCTGCAGTTATCTAACTGCTTGAAACTATTGTATAAAAGGACAGACAAAATAACCCAGAAGGGTTCAGCAGCGAAGCATTCGAAAGATAATAAGAGAAATACATTTAGTTTCCTTCATCTAAATTCAGTGCATAGATAAACATACGAATTGCAATATTTAAGTCCTCTGTAATAGAATTCACATATATATTACTGTACATTCAATTCATTGCAGGCAAATACAGTAACAGAGTTTCACGACCCCCAAACGTCTAATGACAAGCCGAGACCGAGAGTGAGCACCAGGTGAGAAGAAACAAACAATATCGAAGGATACAACAGTCCACAGTGGAAACTGGGTAAGCACCAGAACCGAACTTAAATACATATTACATACCACTTCATATTACATTACAAATCTATCGAACTCTAAATTACATTAAAGGACTGTGCAATGAGGATTCGTTGAACCATGCCACCAAATAAAAGACTTCACAGAAACCCTCCAAGCTACGGCTACGGGTTTGGAGCCAACACAAACACCCGACTCGACAGCTATCTAATATACAGACCACAGACGCAAGTAAATACAGCAAAGACGAAGAGCCACGAAAGAAACTGAGATAAGAACAGAGCTACCCGGGAGGTGTTGACCGAAACCCTTGCGAAGTCACGGAACCGGTCACCTGCAACCACCACAGAAGATTTAAGTTAGGGTTTGTAACCAAATCAAAACCCTCGCACCAGAAACAACATCGTGAAGCTGTGAAGGAATTAACAGAAAGCGAAACCCGTGTATGGCTGAGGAGAATAGCCATACCTGAAGTGAACCAAGTCCATAAGCTCGCAGAAATGAAGTGTTAACCCTGACCACAGAGGGGCTGCGAAATGTTAGCTACAACTCGAACAGAGAAAAATGGAGTATAGCAAGAAACAATATCTTACCTGATGTTACAGTGCCGAGCGCCGGAGAAGGACCAGGTGGAAGACCATCGAACTGCGCACTTGTCAACAGAGCAAACCAGATAACCCTCAATACCAGCATTCACCACGAATTCATAAAAAGATGACCAGAACAGACAATATGTACAGGAGTAGAAACCAGTAATGCTCACACAGTCACGAAAACAAGCTGAATGCATAGTAAAAGAACCATAACTCACCAGTAAAGCCTGAACCGAATACACCGACGAGTTGACAGAGTTAAACCACATCGTTTTCCCATAAAACCATCGGAAGTTCAACAGTGTATCACCACAGGCGGAGAAAAACCAGAGGCGACGCCGAACACCAGAGCGAAACCACAGAGAGCAAAGTGATGAGGTGAAAATGACCGAATAGGCACGAACCGGCAGTGAAAAGGGAGTAAGTGAAATTAGGGTTTGGTGACTTCAAGGAGGACAGGTGTCGCGGAAAGTACAAGGTAAGTACTATGGGTTGATTAATAATCACCTACCAAATAAATTGCAATCACACCATATCCGCATTAAAATATCAGTGAAGGTCCACGTAGGTTGGGCTAGCGTGGGACCACGTGGGCTGGCCACATCAGATAATAATAAAAAAGGTCTAACTCATTATCCTCTAAATTACTTTGGGTAATCTTTGATTTTAGTTATTAGATTGAATGAACCATATAATCAAGAAATTAATATTTCTTAACCTGAAATGGAACATTACCAGATTAAATGAGTGATCCTAATTTGGAGGGAATTAAAAAAAAAAAATCTATTTTTACACACATAAATAATTGGATAAAATTTATAACGCCAAAATTTAACTTTGTATTTCTCCACTTGGTTGCCTGATATTAGGATAACCTAAATTATTCAAAAGACTTTCCACAATTAGCAAACATCAAAGTTAGTATACTCCTAAGAAATTGATTGCGTTACCATAAAGTTTCATTGTCTTGCTTCCTTGTAGCGGTTATAAAAGACGTTGTCCCCTTTAAGATTTTTATACTTCAACCATGTAATCAATCTTTACTATTTGCAATGGAGTAGGGTAATGAACATACCGGTTATATAATTGGCTATCATATACATAAAAATAGTTGGAATTTTATTTTCATTATTTTCATTTTTTCTTAAAACTAAGAGAAAATGACAATATCAATTTAATTTTTGAGCTGATTATAAATTTAAGCAAATATTTCCTTATAATAGTATTAGAAATTTAACTCAATTCGTAAACCCAAATATTTTCATCTAACTCACTTCTAAATTACCAAGATTCTTTTGAGATGAGTTTAGGTTTTTTGGGGCATATTTTAATATGTGTAGCTTGTTGGTATTCATTTTGAGTTTTTATTTTCATAAATTCTAGCCATAAGAAATCGATTTATAGTAGGTATACTTGATTTCTTTTTCACACATCTTTACTTAGAAGCTTTACATATATATAGTTGATTTAGACTTGACTAGTTAACTGCACAAATTTGTGTAATCTATTTTTTTGGTATAAAAGAATTATAAGAAGTGGTTTTGTATTTATAAGAATTTTTACATATATAGTTGATTTATACTTGATTAGTTAACCACACAAATTTGGATAATCTCTTTTTTTGGGTATAAAAGAACCATAAGAAGTGCTTTTGTATTTATTTTTTTCCATGGATGTTCTTTGATTTGAAAGGTAAATTTTTTTACAATCCTCTAATCTTGTTTTATTAGTATTAGCAATGTTATCCCTCTAGGAAGTTGACGAAGGGCAATAATCCATTGAATGATCCTATGAAATATTTGATACAAATATTTCACATATCTTTTTTCTTCATTTCATTGCTAACTATGACCATTTAACATTAGGCAACTTATGTAGTGTCTTGAGATACCAAGGTGTTAGAGTTACACTTTCAAATCCCAAATAAATAAAATCTAAAGAAGTGAGTAAGAAATCTAATAAATTGATTAAAAAATGTTCTTTAAAAAATTATTCAAATGAATCTATAAAAAATTATTCAAATGAGAAAAATAAATTTGAATATGAAAAATTTCATCATTAAAAATTCTTTTCATTAATAATAATAATTAAATAAAAATATGCCGAAAAAAATGAGAAATCTCTTTTCATAATAATAATAATAAATAAATAAAAATATTTTCTCCTTAGCCTAAAAATATGACTTATTATAATTAGTATAGACAGGTCAAAACATAGGATCTAAAAGCCTCATTAAAAAGAGTATGCGCCAAAAAAAAATTGTGCCAAAAAAATCAAACATGTATCTAATAATTCATTTCCAAAATCCCTTTTGATATTAGAGTCGCTTTGTTACTTTTCCATTAAATCTTTGAGAGTTTATATAAAATCTTTAACATACATAAATAAACACACCCTGAAAGCATAACAACCCCACTGCAATCTGCCTACCATTGGGACCCCTTCACATTTATTAAAAGAGCTTTGGTTTTGAGCGTCGCAGTAGGAATTCAAACTTGAACACTTACAGTATTTACGTTCTAAAATTCTAAAAGTAAACCAACATTTCTCAATTCTATCATATAAACCACATCGCTCCAATTGTATATCCCGTTTTGAAGCCAATTTATGCACTGTAAAGATAGCAGAGACTGGAATCATAAAGAAAACTTGGAGGAAGCCTCTGGATGCTCGGGAGAGATAAAGTTTGAGAACGAGACACAACTTGAGAAGAATTAAGCAAAGACTAGAATCGAAGAAAGAGGTGAATTGCGTGGATAGAGAAGAGGGATGAGCCGAGAGAGGGTATTTGCACATTGCATTGAGCCCGTTGAGGATTCTCTGTATATGGTGTTGTTCTGAATTAAATTCTCGGCTGGCAAGGGCAAAATACTGAGTGGAACGCTATGTTAAAAGACATCGTTCAGGCCTGGGCAATCTTCCGTTTGTTGAAGAGAGAGATCGTCGATCCGCATAAGGAGACCAGGTATTGAGGCCCAGACCCAGTCGACGGTGCAACTCGACCGACTCTCAGCCGCCCCAAATAAACGTTGGAACCAATCTTGGTTGGGAAAATTAATAGTCGGTGAAGACGGATGAGGGATTTTCGGGGCGGAATGCGTGCGTCAAAGGCGGGCTAACCTCTTACAAACTCCAAACCTCGACCTCTATTTGGTGCAATCGGGCTACTTGTTGGTAGAAAATTAACTTCGAACTCCGACCTGTTCAGCAGGGACTCCACGACAGCAATGTTTATGCATTTAGTTTTTTCAAAACAGGAAAAAATGCTTTCATCTTTTTTTAATAAGAGAAAGTACATATTCCAGAGAATAGGAATTCTCACTGTCGCCAGATATTAAAACTTATATGCTAATACCAAAACAGTTCTCTATGAAACTGCAACATATCCGTCATACGAAGTAAAAAGTTTGCGCTGCTATGGACTCTCTATAATACATGGAAGAGTCAGACAGCGTTATCAAAACAGCGGAAGATATTCAAATTGACACAGAGTACTAGAAATCATGGCTAATGCCATTGAGTTAGAAATCATGACTAATATCATTCAGTTTAGATCATTATATGACCAATCCCCTGCAAAATGCGAGTCAAAAAACTGGAAGTTTATCCTATCGGGCTCCGAACAGCAGCATTCCTTGGAGAGACGATCCGCTTCACAGTTTTGGATCCGATAGATGTGTGAAATGGAGACCGACAGATGTGTGAAATGGAGACCAAGTGTAACTCTCTGATCAAGGACTTAGTTCTGCTTTTCACGAGTCGAGATTTGTAGAGTTTAGGGAACCTGTTTCAGTTTCCCAGTCGATGTCATATTTGGAGTCTCCAAAAACTGTAAAATCCCTCAGGCCAAGCCAAATAGTATAGTGCAGGTCCCTCCAAAGTGCGAGTCTTTCGGCACGAGTGTTGGAGCCATTGCCACAGTGCCATTGAAATTTGTAGAAGCTCAGAAGCCCTAAATGAATAGCCATATCACATCCACATAGGCCAAAAGAGGAAGCCCCATAAAAAAATCTGACAGGAAAAGAAGACCAAATATTGAGAGGAGGAGAGGTTTTAGAAATCGATGGAAAAAAAGAAGAGTACTCAAGATAGAAAGAAATGATTCTACAATTGGTCCTCCAGATATCGGGCATCACTTGCTCAAAGATGAGAGCATTTATAGACTACCAAATTCCCCACATGATAAAAAAGCTAGTCTTCTATGAATTTGATGATCCATTGTCCACTTACTAAGACAAGAGATAATGTCTGAGCGGTCTCAATCTGCAAGGGAATTAATCAATTGTAGCACACATGTCCATACTAAAGAGGCAAAGGGACAACGGAGAAAGAGGTGATTGATGTCCTCTCTGGTTGATAAGCAAAGGATGCATCCTCCTGGCCCTGATAGCCTCTCTTGCTTAGGATTTCCCAGGTCAGAATTTGCATCCTCCTGGCCCTGATAGCCTCTCTTGCTTAGGATTTCCCAGGGCAGAATCTGGTTGCGTACCACCAACCTGGAAAAACAATTGAGTTTGAGAAGAAAAATCTATTTCAGGACCTAGCTAGCCAAGAGAAAAATAAAATTTCTCTAATGGGTAGAGTGATTATCTAATGTGCCTCATGAACAATTACCTTTTCCTATTGTGAGCCACCAAACCAAATAAATTTGTCAAACCAAATAAATTTGTCTTCTTTTGTAGAGAGGACAATCCCAAAGAGCTTAAAATTAATAACATATAATTTCCATTCCGGAATCAGGGGCTCTTGAATCTCAAGATTTGAAACGTCTTTCCAATGAGTGAATGACGGAGAGAAAAGATAAGCATTTGCAATATCTTTAATCACAAAAGGACCGTGATTGTGCAAAAAAGTAATAAGGGGAGGGGATAATAAATGCGGACCTATCATGCTTAAGAGGGAGTCCAGTCTTTAATCACAATAGTACCGTGCTTGTGCAAAAAAGTAATAAGAGGAAGGGATAATAAATGCGGACCTATCATGGTTAAGAGGGAGTCCAGGCCAATCTCTAGAGTAGGTCCCATGCCAACATCCCATCTAAGATTCCCAAAAAAACCAATGCTTAGTGTGAAGGAGACTGTGCCATGATAATGAGAAATTAGGAGGGTTTGGAGTACCAACATGTAGCCAACAAATGAGATCCTTGTTCTGGAGATATTTAGGCACGAGGTTAAGCATTTCCAAGCTGGCGATCTGATTGTGTGCCATCCCACAAGAAACCTGAAACAATAGATTTCATTTTACGGAAAAATCCTTTTGGGAGTTTGTGTATTTGCATCCAAAAAATAAGGATAATGTGGAGAACATATTTGATTAGAATTAGATGCCTTCCCAATCAAATCCATGAATGTGACCATTATATCAACTGCTTTCCAATTTTTTGTATAAGTGCGCCGAACTGAGCGTACAGCAGAGTGGTGAAGTGCAGGGCGCGGTAGACCATTACAACGGGCAAAGGCATGGCAGTGCCAAGTAGGCCAAAGTTGGGTGGACCGTGCACAACACTATTGGTAAAACTGCAGACACTTGTAAATTGAAGTGTGATGGCCGCGTTGGCACCACGAATGTTGTAAATTATATTGTAAATTGAACTTGTATATTATTTACGCAGATTTCAATATTGGGAGTTGCCCCTCCCTAGTGTATTTTATCTGTTGTGCATATATAATGATCAAATGATGAAGTATGAATGAATGTTTTATTTCCACTGCGATATAACACTTGAAGAATTGGAAAATTGACTAAGTGTTGAGAGTTAGGCGTAGTTTGTACATTCAGATATTGGTGAAAAGAAAGAGTGTAGCGGTGTTGCAACCGCCTATGTGTGGTTGAAAAACAACCATCGGGATAGGGGAGTGACAGTTGGTATCAAAGCTTGATTCAGGGTGAGTCGAGCTGAATAAAGAAAATGCTACATCTACCACTTCATGAAAGTTGGTATCAGAGGCGAATTTCTGTAGGGCTTTGATTGGAGTTGAAGAAGTTTGACATGGACAAGTTATACGGTCGAAGTTGAACAAAGTGGTGTATGGTTTTCACAAGATCACAAGAAAAACTGATGGCAGACCAGGTGGAAGAACCTCATGTGGTAGATGAATCTAGCAAGGATGTACGGGCAGTTTTCATGGGCAAAGTATTGGACAAGATGGAGGAATTTTCTTCGAAGATGGTTTCATGGGAGGTTGAGAATGATGAATTTCGAGAGAAGTTCACGAGGTTGGAAGAGGAGCATGAGAAACTCAAAGTTCGATATGATTATACTGAATGGCTGTATACACAAATAGACAAGGAAGTAAAGGATATTGGTGCTGCAAGAGATCAAGGTTTGGAGGAAATCTTGAAGTTGCAGAAATCCCTTGACGATGCTCGAAATGAGATAGCTATTTTGAAGAAAGTAGTTGAGCAGGGACTGATTAGAAGAGTTGCTCATGTGAAAGTCAAAGAACTTGATTCTTACGATGGGATGAAGAGTGCCAAAGCACATGGAAATTTATTATGGGATATGGAGCAATGCTTAGAGCGCTTGGGCATACCTGATGACAAAGCCAAGGTCAAAGTAGCTACTCAATTCCTTAATAAGGATGCCAAGATGTGGTGGAGACGAAAGTTGGATTAGATTGCCAATGGTGATGCTAGTGACATATCTACTCTGGACGATATGAAGAAGGCTTTGTAGAATCATTGTAGCCCACAATATGAGACTTGGGATGCAAGGATGAAGATTAAGTACATTAAGCAAATGGGGAGTCTACAGACATATCAATGGAAATTCTTGAGTGTGATCTTGGAACTACCTGATATGGCGGAAAATGACAAGGTGTTCAATTTCATCATAGGATTGATACCCTGGGCACGCAATGAGGTGAAGAGGCAAAGGATCAAGACTTTAGAAGAAGCATTTGATGCGGTTGATCACTTGGTAGAACATTATGATGAAGGGACTGAAGAGAGAAAGAAGAAGTCTGATAAACCGAAGGAGACGACTACAAAGGAGGATCATTCAAAATTGAATAACAAGTTGAAGATGAAGAAGCCTTTGAAATGTTGGTTGTGTGGAGAGAACCACACAATGAATAAATGTCCTTCAAGACTAATGGTGGTTGTAGCAGCACAAGTCGATCTGAAGAAGAAGAAATAGGAACCATTCATTGGGGTGATGCAGATATTGGGAGCTGCATTAGCTACAAAAGCTATCCTATGACGGGATCCTGAGAGGAACAAGTTAGAGTATGTGAATATGAAGATTGGGCATGTCACTTTACCCACTATGGTGGACAATGGTGTAACTCATAAATTCATTGGGCATGAAGTTGCAAGGAAGATTGGGCTTAAGTTTTGACCAAATATAACTCAAATTAAAGCAATGAATTCTCCGCCAAATTCAATTATTGGTATGGCAGAGAATGTGGATGTGAACATTGGTGAGTGGTCTCGGAAGGTCGACTTCACAATTGTGCGCATGGATGATTATGAAGCAGTATTGGGTATGGAATTTATGAAGCAGTATGAGGCTATGATAGAGCCACATATGAAGAATTTGTACATTTACGACAAATGATATGATGGACCTTTGGGGTTACCAACCATGGAAACTATTATAGTTGGCGTAAATTGACAGTGATGAATGTGGAGGACATCAAGCGCAACAAAGAACTCTATAAGAGGTTGTATTCTACAGAGGAAAAACTTATGGGGGAATCACAGGTTATTAGAGAATTGTCTGATAATATCCTAGACTTGACAAGCAAACTAGAGGCAGTGGAAGGGAATGGAGATGCTAGACCTAAGATTCAAGACGACAGTTGGGAAGCATACATGCAGAGACTGGAGGAGGAAGATCTAGACAAGTGGATTGAGCTATTAGTTGAGGATGAAGGAGAGCCTTTGGTCTCCACTTCTTCACACTCTTCTTAGATTGACATGGAGATGAGGCTCATTCTTAGCTTCTCATGGTTGTGGGTCCTCTATACTTATGAGAAGACACTTGGGGCGAGATGGACATGATTGACAGTAGGATGCTAAGATTGGTCATGACGATGTAGGAATCATGCATTCTTGTGGAGGCGATGTTACGATTGGATTAGCTACCCAAGTAGTCACCATCATGAGGGGATCCAACCCATGATATTCTTGTAGAGTTTGGTAGATTAGTAGCATGGAGGAGGTCATGGGTTGATATATATGGGTGCCCATACTTATGGATATGTCTTGGTGATGGATGTTGTTCGGATGGTGTTGTCGAGAATGACAATATTTTTAGAGTGGTGGAGGATGTTAGGCCCACGAGTTGAAGAGGGTGCACTCACGTGCAATGAGCGTGCATGCGAATCGACTTGGGCACATTGTGCGATTACAAGTCGACATTCGATTAAACGTGACTGAGTGAATTCAAGCGGGCCAATGCCCGACGGTCACCCGTACTACATGAATCGGGCGGATGTGTGATGTGAGCGTAAGTTAAAGGTGACCTGTGGGCGCGCACCCACAACAGCGGGAGAGATCGGCGAGTGCCCGGTGAGACGTGCAGATATCATGCGATGGTGGAGGGTGACCCATTTGACCCACGACCTGAACGTGCGACTAGTTGGCCGAAGTGCGACGGAAGTCGAGTTTATAGATTGGCTTGGCATACGACGATGGAAATATGTTGCGTAAAGATGTAGCGTGAGGTATTGGCGTCCATATTGGTATATGAGGAAGATATTTGAAATCTTTGGAGAATGCCTAGTTGATTTATGTTTTATATTTTTAAAGACAAAGATAGTACATGGAAATCTCAAAGATATCACCTTTGACTCTCTTGTGAAAAGGTTTGTTGAAAGAGAGAAAGCTTTTGGAAAGAAGATAGCCCTTGAATCTTCTAAAGAGGTTGTGTGCCTTGCTCATAAAGAAAAGCATCCTACGCAAGATTCTACAAGAGGACGAGGTGGTTGAAGAGGAAGAGGAAAGTATTTCAGAGGCAGGGGGGGCAGACATTCTCAAGGAGAAAAGGCAGATTTGCACTACATTCGCTACAAAAGAAATGGATCACATGATGCCTCTACATGCAAGCTACCATGGGACAAAATTTAGCGGAAAAGAAACCGACAAAAAGGTAAAACTGATGATACAGACAAAGGTAAAGCAGCTGAATCTGCTCACTATGTTGTGGCACAATGTAACATTGGAGTAAATGAAGATTTATTAAATGCTTCACTTGCTTCTTGGAAAAATGATTGGTTGCTTGATTCAGGAGAAACCTGCCACGTGACTCATAGAAAAGATTTTTTTTAATATTTCACTGACAATGTTGATGGAGTAGTATACTTTGCAGACCAATCAAAAATGAAGCCATCAGGTCTTGGCACAATCAGGCTTAAACTGCCTGGTCTTCCAGAATTTCTTTTGCATCATGTTCTATATCTCCCACAGCTCAAGAGAAACTTGTTGTCCTTGGTCCACATCTGCCAACAAGGTCACTCCATTCATATGTTTGATGGCAAGCTTGAGGTAAGAAAAGCATCTAACCACTCACTTGTCATGAGGGGAATAGAAGAAGAAAGGCTTCTCAAGCTGCAAGGAACCTCTGCTCGCGCACAACATTTCTCATAAAATTCTTATCATGAAGAAGGTACACTTCCATCAAGTTTATTATGGCATGCTAGATTTGGACATTTGAACTATGACAGTCTCCACTTGTTGAAGAAAAATGGTGTTGTTGGTTTGCCTACAATTCCTAGGAAACTTAACCAATATGATGCTTGCATTCTAGGAAAGCATAACAAGCAGTCTTTTCATGATTCACATTCAAGAGCACATAGAAAAACTGAACTCATTCATTTAGATTTATGTGGTCCAATGCCTATTCCTTCTACAAATGGAAATAAATATATCATGACATTTATTGATGACTACACC
The DNA here is from genome assembly GCA_000404065.3 of Pinus taeda. NCBI lineage: Eukaryota > Viridiplantae > Streptophyta > Pinopsida > Pinales > Pinaceae > Pinus > Pinus taeda. The sequence goes on along the minus strand of APFE030625453.1, from coordinate 2,400 downwards.
AGAATGTGTTGGGTTTATTTATTGAAGAACAAATCTGATGCTTTTCAAACATT
>APFE030625443.1:45762-72174 GCA_000404065.3 Pinus taeda | reverse complement strand
GGAAGTTTAGTTGGGACCGAAGGCCAAGCTGGATTGTACGAAAATCAAATCATTTGTCAATTTAGTCAAGTTTGTCAAGTTGAGCATGGCCAGAAAAGGGAGTTGTGGCGGACCTTGTGAATTCCATCCAGTGCGGGCGAGGTTCCCAAAGGTCTAAAAAGAATGACCTGGATTTTGAAAAACACCAAGTTTCTCGAAGTAACTAGTAGAGCCTACTAAACCAAAAGGTGCTCCTTGTGGTCCAGCAAATTCAGAGTTTGACCAACTCCTGCTGAAAATCCTCCGTAACCAGTGAAGTTACCCCCTAATGAAGCGTTAAAAGGATATGACAGCCCCTGATAAGGATTCCACGTGTTAGAAAATGGTGGAAAATTCTGAAACAAATTAACTGAAGAATACATCACATTCCCTTGTTGGTCGAAAAATTGATTCCCAGCTCCTATACCACTAACTGCAACATTTGTCCAACTTTGGAATGAGTTATTACCTTGATTTGTAAAAGAAAAAGGCATTGACCCTATTGTTGGATTGGAGTGTGGTATATGATCACCTCCAAATGGGAAACCCTAAAAAGAAGTCGATCCACTCATCATGGATGTGGAGGCAGTCGATGGTATGTTCAATGGAACTGAAGGAATCCTGTGAGACGACATTCAATAAGGGATAAATCCAAAATCGGATGCAGTAGCCTGAGAAATTCCACTCATTGATGGAATGAAAGTAGACCCAAATATAGCCGTGCTGGGAGTAATAGAAGGGATGGAAATAGTTCCTCCTCCTTATACAGATATGGGAGTCTACATGCTCGCAACACTTGTCGTAGATGCCATGCTTCCTACAGTGGTCATTGAAGGAATAGATGGATGTAAACCTGGGCTTGAAGGCCTATGAGTCGGAGTTCTGATGTATAATAGAACGTTTGGATGATCAGGAGGAAGAGGAGAATTTGGAGCCATAACCGACTCTGAAAGCTCTTCAACTTAGATATTGTCTTTTGATTGAAAAAGTAGTCGAGAAAGAACTGGTGTGTTCCTCTCTAACTCTCTACTGGTGCTAGGTCTATCTTGTGAATTAATGACCCCAAGTGGAGGATCAATCTTCGATGCGCTTGGTACCACTAGTTGAAAACCACTAGCATAATCAATCCTACGCCTTCTAGGAGAAGGCTCAGGACTCGTAGGTGATAGTCGATGAAGTCTCCTAGACCGTTGAGATGGTTGATCAACCACTTTGAAGTATTTAAAAGATCTACTTAAAGACTCAAAAAAATATAAAGCTAGGCCAACTAGGAGCAAAGAACACTCACTAAAAAATTCCTAAAGATATCAGCAATAAAAAAACTCTTGAGTATTTCCTCTCCGAGTGATTAGGACCAGACACCAAAATACAAGAAAGTTAATAACAAGGGCCTTCCAAAAATAGGTTGGGGTAATTACGCCCCATGCCTACTAGCGAAGGTATCAGAGGCAGTTACACTAAACTTCAGACCAGCCTTTACCAGTGCAAGCACCCAAGCTTTGCAAGGGTACCATCCAGAAATACTGTTGAACGTGATACAATGTCAGCCTTAGGTGCCATGGGATTCCCCTCCACAACCACCTCTGTGGTCCCTAGGATAGGCAACTATGGACACCAACTCATATTAGAAGTTGTGCGGAACAATCGTGAGGCAAGATCCGACAAGTAAGAGAGGGGGTATCTCTTGTCCTTATCTTCACCCTCCCTCGTGCTTTAATCCCAGTTACAGAGCTTTCCTAGTATCCCTAACGCTATTGGATTTCGCTCATTAATCAAACTTCTATGTTTTGTAATTTTGAGCGGCCTTGGAGCGTTAACTCTCCTCTCGCCTAATGCAAGGGCCTAATAAACCTAAACTTGTTGGTGTAATATGATTTTAACATAAAAGTTCTAGTTTATTTTAATTAATCGCTTGATTTTAATGGCTATTCTTTAAGTCAAGGGTATAGATGGGATTGAAACCAATGATGTTTGTATGATGCAATAGAAATCAATGAAAAAATAACTACATGAATGCAATCATTTTTCTTTGATGAAAAGAGATCTCTATATGGGTTCTACAAAACTTCTACAAAGCAAAGTATTTTTTCTCTTCTTTTCTTGAAATACACTTCACACACCCAAAAACTAAAAGACTATGAATGCTTTAACAATGCAAACTACCCTAATGCAAGGTATAATGGAGATGCAAAATCCTAAATCACTCAAAAAGCAAAAGCAATTGTTTATAATTATCAATGAGCCAACTTAAGTACTGAAGAGGATACAAATTTTGAACGCAAAATTCTCTTCAAACAAGAAGGACAAATTGTAAAAGATCACAATTCACTTTCAACAACAAAAGAAACCAAAAACCAAACTTGGCAAAAGAAAAACAAAAACAAAGTTTTTTGAGATCTTTTCTTTTTTAAAGAAGCAACCAAAACAAGTTTTTGAAATCACCGAAATGCTACTAAAACTTCAAAGATCGAAAAAAGAGCACAAAAAGTCTTTTCAAATTACAAACTTCGAAAGTGAATGAAAACTTGAGCAAAAAGACTTCAACTTATACAAAACGATCCAAATAGCAGCAAAGAGCTTGGAAAACTGACCAAGAAGCTAAGAAAGAAAACACTTCCAAATTCGTCAAAAGACTTTCAAAAAGCAAGAAAAGCTATGAGGCCACAAAATAAAGGAGAGCAAAGTAGGTAGATTCGAAATGTGAGCTTGACAATGAAACTGAAAACAGTCTCGTGTTTTGGAGGACCAGAACAATCAAGAACTTTAGGATGAAGTCTTGTGTGCCAAAACACAAATTACAAACTCGCTAAAGAAGCAAACCTAGGCCAAATCTTTTCAATGAGGAAGAGACTTCGAAACAGTAAGCTTGCAGAATAATTAAATTCTTCAGACAACAATTGACCACATAGAGACTGAAAAGACTAGGCAACAAATCTATCTAGGCTGAAATATTTGAAAAAATAATGCAAAAATTTGCATACATGACTGTGTTCAAACACAGAAGCATGCACACGCACTTCTAACATAGGAAACTCGCGTATACATGAGTTCACTTTACAGAAACAAGCGTGTATACGCTATATAAAAAAAATAAAGAGTGTATAAAAAGCTTTGCAAGAAAAAATAGAAAACAAAGTCTGATCCAAAAGATTAGACTTAAGGCCTAGGAATCTAGTAGACCAAATAAGACTATAACAACAAGCAAACCAAAGACTGAGCCCTAGTTGATAATGAGCAACCCAAACCAGGAATAACAAGATTGTTATCCCCAACGGAGTTGCCAATTCTGTTTCAGGTGAAAGCACCCTAGGGCTTTGGGTTAGAACCCCAACAGAGAAGAAGCAAACTACAACAAGAAATACTCATACAGCTCAGGCAAGATGCTTATATTATCAAAGTATGTAAGAGTGACCATACCCGGATTTCCTTCGTTCGAGTAGGTCCCACAGGGTTCAGACTCTCTACAACTCCCGATGTTCTTCAAACCTGAAAATCATTCAATTCGAACATTCATAGCAGTATAGAAGTAAAGAATATTCACAAAATTGACTTTATATCATATAAACAAATGATTGATCATACATCAAAACGTCATTCATATATGAATTAAAACATAATTTGATGCATAAACATAGTTAATTTCGGAAACAAGACAACATTTCTTTTATTGCAATAAGCTATAAATAGCATGGAGACAATTCACCTGAGTCTTCTTCTGGCTCCAAGCGGAACCGTCCTATGGATTTGTCCTATCCTAGCCTTCAACAATCTTCTTCCATCACCAACACCATGATATCTCAATCAAAAGGGAGGATTTCTATAATCAAGGAAACAAGGGTTTCCTGAAGCTTGGGGAAGTGCATGATGCACAGGGATTCATCAGACTCAGTCAGGGATAATCTCAGTATAATAACTCTATCTCTTCTCCTCCTTAAGGCCTTCCCATAGAGGTTTAATTATACCTCTCCCAATTAGTTTTTTAGTTGGGAAACAGTTGGGCCATGGGCAATAGGAGGTAATCAACAAGTAAAACCCGTGAACTCCACCCATAATTAAGGAAATTTAATTTTTTTAAGTGTTTTAATACATATACGTGGTTTGGGTATTGATTGACCCATGTGTACATGTTTTTAGCTCAGGGAAAAGTAGCATACAGGGAATAAAACATTGTTTTTTATATACTTGGACGAAGTCTGGAAGGAGGGGTTGCCCTAGGCCATAAACAAAGAATCACAAATACCAAGAGTGGTAAATTATGCTATAACAATGTGGTCAAATTTCATGGAGTTCCAAAGAATATTGTGTCAGACAGGGATGCGAAGTTCACTTTCAAGTTTTTAAAGGCGTTATTTGTAGGTTTAGGCATAGATTTGGGCTTAAGTACAACTTATCATCCGCAGACAGATGGACAGATAGATAAGGTCAACATAATATTGGAGGACATGTTGAGGATGCACGTGATGCATCAACAACAAAAGTGGGAAGAGTATCTTCCACTGGTAGAGTTTGCTTACAACAATGGGTATCAAGAATCTTTGAAGATGAGTCTGTTTGAGGCATTGTATGGGTGGAGTTGTAATACTCCCATTAGTTGGAGTGATCAAGTTAATAGGGTGTTGATTGGACTAGACATGTTGGCGGAAATGGAACAGGAAATGCAGGTAATCAAGAAGAATATGGAAGCAACACACGATAGACAAAAGAGCTATGTAGATCATAATAGGTTGTTCAAGGAGTTCCAGGTTAGGGAATATGTGTACTTGTGCATCAAACCAAAAAAGAGATCCTTACGGATTGGATCATGTGCCAAGATGGCACTCTGGTTTTGTGAACCTTTCAGGATTGTTGAGAGGATCAGACCAGTAGCCTACCGACTTCCATTACCTACGAGAGTGAATGTCCATGATGTTTTCCATGTGTCATTTCTTAAGAAGTATGTTAAAGATGTTGATCATGTCATTGACTGGTCTGTATTGCAGATGGAGCCAAATGGAGAATTCTAGCCAGAGCCTCAATGTATATTGTAGAAAAATGTGCTCATGCTCCAGAACTGAGCAATCGAGCAACTTAAAGTGCAATGGAAGCACTTTGGGCCCCATACAACTACATGGGAGATGGAAGATCAAATGCAGACTATGTATCATTCCTTATTCACTGGTTGAGTGGATGTTTTGGTATATGTTTTGGTACATGTTTTGGTGATTCTTGGTATATTTACATATATATGTGGATGTAAATACCATCATGAGCTAGGTTATAAAGCTACAATAAGCGGTATGGGTGTCATGTCATTATAGTTGTCATGTTATTATTTTTTCATGTTGGTTTGATTTTCAGCAGGGTGATCATTATAAATACTACATCGAGCTATGTTATAAGATCCATGGGAAGTATGTTTTATTTTCAGCGGTTTTGTTGAGGTATAAGTGTGGTTGAACACCAAGGACGGTGTCCCCCAAGGGGGAGGGTTCTGTAACAATCCTAGTGAAAATTCCACGTAATAAAAGTTAATAAAGACAAAAATAATAACCACAGTTGATGGCACACTTATTCCAAGCTAAATGTTGGGAAAGACATCATAGTGTGGGTTTTCATTGGATTATTATGGCTGAGGAAATTGGAAAACGCAATGGCTAAGGCTTTGGAAAGGAAAAATGGCATTTTTGGCACATTTATTTATGAAAATAACATAAATGACATGTGAAGAGGAAAATGAAGGAAGATAATGGAAAATGAAGAAAATAGAGGCCTAATTGATAAAAAGGCTTCTGAGGATTAGTTTGTAACCTTTTATCAGTTTAGTTTTGGAGCTCTCTCATTATTCTCTATCTCTCTCTAACTCTTGGATACTTAGAGTTTTCTTGGAGCACTTTGGCATTAGATCAAGAAACGAAAAAAATGCAAGAGGAAGGAAGGAGCAAGCAAGGAAGAGCAGGATCAAGAAACTACAACATGATTCTTTGCAAGTATCAATTTGCATGTGTGTTTTCCCTACTAGATTTGGCATGAATTGTATTGCATGTGGTTCTTTGTTGTTATGGCATGGGTTTTGCCAGGTGTGACAATGTTTTCAACCTAGCCTTTCCATTTCTAGACAACCATGATGTGATGGGATTCTCATGTTTTGGTTAAGATGGATTGCCGAATGGATTCAAAGTTGAGTGAGGTAGACCTACGAATATTATAACACATGGCTTAGTAACCCCTAAACCAAACCGTGGGTTGCGATAAAGCCATATTTTGTGTTTCCTTGGTGGGCCTAGGAATCATCGATTGGTGAATGGCGAGATATATGGTAAAGCCTAGAAGTGGGTGCTCTCCATCAGGCCTAGTGATATCGAGATGGGATATGCCGTAAATCCTAGAGAGTGGGCCTCGGTTTAGGTCTAGTGATCCAGTGTGGATTGCAGTAAATCCTGAGAGACTAGGAGATATGAAAATTCCTCACAGTGTAGGTGCAGAAATCTGAGGGCATCCATGCTTGTTTTGGCCTACTGATCTGGTGGAGATCATGGTCAAGGTTGTTATTACATGTCTATTTTTTGGCCTTTTGATCCAGGATGGATTATGGTAAATCATGGTTTCTACTAATGAGGGTGAGGTGGTTTAGCCTTGGGATGCCCTGGTTGGTTCTTTTGGTTTGAATCCCACATTCATGCTTGGAATATGGCATGAGGGTGAATGGATGAAGAGAGAATTGGCCCAAGCATTCTATGGTTAGGTCAAATGTGGTAGTCCCATCCCGAGTTGGCTTTTGCTGATGTATCCTTGATATTTGTGTTGTTATTATGTTGGTTATAAGCATGTATTATGACAGTGATGATGTATGGATGTCCTCATGTTTTGATTTGTAAATGAATGAAAAATGTATCTATGACCTAATAGGTGATAATGTAGCTAATGATATAAGGGAACATTGCTTCTTAGATATTCTCAGATAAGTATGAGACTCCTATGCTCAGATTTGTTGTTTAAACCTGTAGAATACATATTTGTGACATGTTTGACGAAATGCTTGTCATGGCTACTAGGGGATAGTCTAGACATTGTCATTGTTTTTGGAAATGCATCATTGTTATGTTGTGTAAATTCGTTTATAAAAGTGTCATTTAGTTTTGGGCAGTGACCTGGGCTCTGGGTTTGAAAAAGTGGAAAAAATCCCCGAGTCGCAGGCACATGTATGAGGAGAAAAGTCCCTAGATGCATGCATACCCATGTTGTGGGAGTGTTTGAAGCCTCCTGGACACATGCTTGTCCATATCAAGGGAGCGTCTGGGGGTTTAATGGTCTAAAACTTTAGTTGGTATTAGGGGCTAGTTACCTGAGTGGTTGGGTTAACTCTTGGGATTTTTGTTGTTGATGTGGAAGGTATATGTGATGCGTTTAAGTTAATTTCCACTTCCTTAAGGTCACCTAGGAGGTTGAATTCCATTATAGTGGTCTCTTGTTGCAAATTTAACTCAGTTGGACGGTTACTTGGGTAGATGTGGGATGAAGGTGTTACACCTCCTTCAGGTCTATTAGCCTCCTTCATTACCTTCTCTCTTCTAGTTTTTCTACTATTTTCTCTTCACCATGCACAAAGGCAAAGGATTTTGTCATAGAAGAGGTAGATATAATAGGTCGATACCTTCTATTTATAGAACTCAAAGTCTAGCTGAGAATTGTGCAAGAATCTATCACAATAATACTCCTCTAGCTATTAAAAATGAAATTGAAAATGTAGAGAGAGAATCCATAATTAAATATAGATTCAATTCCAATGCATATGTTTTGGAGTAGGTAGGCAATTGGATTCCAAATACAGGCTCCACAAGGACAAAGAACACTAAAGACATGAAAATTGTGTATATTTATTGGCAACTAAAAGCTATAATTGGGAAGGTTTTTCTTGAAGGATATGACGGACAACAAGAAATTATTCTCTTCCTAGATGAAACCTAGAAGCAATTAAGTAAATTGGACATCAAAGTAACAAAGATGGTTAGGAAATTGGGCATTAATGTATATATAGTTTAAAAGATGGTTAGGAAATTGGACATTAATGTATATATAGTTTAAATTTTTTATGAACTTATTGAATGTTAACATGATAAGAATGCAAAACATTGCTATATATATATAACTAAATAGAGTAGCCCCAGTGTATATATATATAAACATAATATGTCAATATTTATATATTTTGGGATATGTATCGACACAACATGTCAATATATATACCGGTATATATATAAGCATATTATGTTGATATATATCCTAGTATATATAGGACATAATATGTTAATATATATCTAGATATATATACTAATAAGGGTATATATGTTGTAGATCGTGGATGTTCCAAAATATTTAAATATGAGATAATCCAATTATGGATATACCAAAGGAGATTCGAATTGTTGAAAACATACGTAAGAAAGTATGAATAAACTAATACATGCATGGATAATCTAAAACATGGATTCAAGGTTAAGGTTAATATAAGTATGTTCTTTTTCTATCCCATTTTCCAAACTTCACATTGAATGGTCAATTAATGTTCATAAGGAGATGGTTGGTAAGGAATATCATAACATGGTTCATTACTTCTTGATGATTATATTGTTTGGTATACGTAAAGTGTGATGATTATATGATTTTTTTGTTGCTAACATCCTTACACTACAAAGAATTTACAAAAGCCTTATTATGTTGGTATGTGTGGATTAAGAAACCTTATTAAACTTCATTATGATGTAGAATATTTTTATTTATGTTTACAATTTTAATGACATTTACATCAAAAATGTTCAATTGGACTATAGTTATTGATAACTTTAACGAGATTTATCTCAAATATGGCCAATGGGAAATGTAGCCATTTTAAGGTTTTCTAAGACATCTTTAACATAATGACCTAACTCAACTAATTTTGTAGGCCGCTCAAATCCTTATGTGGAGTATAAATTTTCTTTCTTTTGGACATTATTAAGTATTAACTAATTCTTGTTATGTTGAGGTGGAAAATATATTTGTGTTTAGGCACACACTTAGGTGAAGCTAGTTAAACATCATCAAATTAGCTTCAAAAATAAACTTGGCAAATCATTTTTGTACATATAGAATATCATGTTTCAAAGAAATTTGAGATCTAGTTTTATAGGCCATATGGATATTTGTAGAGTTGTACCTTCAAATTCTTCTTGGTTTGCATTTAATGAGCCTTATGTGCATTTGAAGAATCCCTCTTCACTTACTTCACCACATATTTGACTATCAGAAGGTTAGGGCATGAAGATTGGTCATAGTTTGGTGAGTTTTATTTACTTTGAGGTTGAATCCACAATTCTTTTCTGTAGAATCTTTCACTTTGAAGGCTATTATATGGGACCCACATAAGAGTATGAACAATTTTGGAAGGGAAAAAATTTCAATGGGTTTATGTATGCATGTGATGAAATCCACAATAACCATTACTTATGAACCAATTAATATTCGATATTGGAGGGATAATTGACATTCATGCTAGGTAAGAAGTCTAAGAACCAGATATGGTAAATGTATCTCAAAGCATCGAGGATGGAAAGGTGCACTCCATTTCAAAACTTAGGTTCCATGGTCTTGAAAAAACCAAGAGAAAATTGAGGAGCTATGAAGGAGATGATTTCATATGGTTATGTTTGTATAGTTCATAATGATGAGCGGTTTTGAATAGAAAATATTCATCACCTTGATATTTGACAATGCAAACTCGGATTATTGTTTAGCCTTCAACGACATCCATAAGACACATATATTGAAAGTAACATTTGATTGATCAAAATGCCAACATGGATTTTGATACCTAACTACTTCAATAGTTGGGTTTTGAAGTTGCAATAAGTTCATGATAGTTGGACTTCTTGGAGGTCATCAATTCTATATAAATGTTGATCTTATGGATGAAGAAGTGGTCTTTTCTTTGTTATTTGGTCCTTTCAAGAATGTTGATGTTTATGTGATTTAGAGACTTGTGCATATTGTTCATGAATGTAATAAGGGCCAAGAGAAATGACCATTCTCCGAATATAGACTTCTATGATTCATAATCATATGTCGAATTTCTTATGGATCAATCATATATAGTTTTTTGGGTCGACGCGTTTCGAACTACTTATTGTGGTTCATCATCAGGATAAAGATGGATAGCTCGAATCAAAGCAACAATAAATAAAATATTGCAAAGTTATGTCAACATTTAATTCTACCATGTTTCAATTAAATGTGTATTAATTTCAATATGTGACTTTTATTGTGAGCCTTTAAGACTTCCGAAATGCTAATATTCATCTCAATGATGAGGACATTATTCACATTACTTTTATGCAATATCCAAAAAACTAGAAAAACAATCAAAATAGTAAATTTCTTAAGCTTTTTACTATGAAAATTTAACTAATTAACAAATCCATGTGTTACATGAAAAACTTGAAGTAACCCATTCAATGAACAACCCCACACCCCATGTTACCCATATTTACCATCGATGTAATTACAAATGAATAACCAAAATAAAAACTTTAACATTATATAATTAATAAAAGTAAAATTTGTTTATTAAATCTTTCATTTAAGTAAATTAAAATAAACAATTGTAATAAACAACCTTAAATTTTAAGCCATTCAATCCCTTTACCTACAATGAATTTCTTCATAATATAAAATCATTCTTGTTGCCAATGTTTTGATTAAATAATCATACATAAATACATTTAATTTATAAAGTTACAGTACATAATCTTCAAGGGCCAATAAGAGAAAATTATTATAATAAAAAAATACAATATATTAAAATAACCTAAACAAAGTGAACTATACCACTTTATTTTCTAACTATTAAAAATATATAAAAACATGTTTATTATAATATCATACCTAAATAAATTTCTTTCATATACCAAACCATTTGGTGCAAATGTTTTGATTAAATATCATATATAAATCAATAGTTTATAAAATTACACATATACATAATCTCAATGGCCAATAAAGTAAAATTACACAATAAAAAAATACAAATATCATTCAATATGCTTAACAAAAAGACCACACCACTTTATTTTTCTAACTAATAAACCATTATTAATAATATATAAAAAACAGTTTATTATAATATCATTCTAACTAATAAACCACTATTAATAATATATAAAAAAGAGTTTATTATAATATCATTGTATAAAAATGAGATAGCTTGGAAATTGACATTGCATAATATTTCTATGCTCTCACCAAAAACTTGGAATATTGGCCCACATTCTAGAGCCCTCACTTTGGAAACATGTCTTGTATCATGTGATCTCCCATAGACAGAGGAATATACTTTATTGATTTCAAATGCAAATCAAGTCTCTTTCCATCAAAAAGAGGAATATACTTTATTTTTTTCAAATGCAAATCAAGTCTCTTTCCATTAAAAAAACAAAAAACAAGCAAACATGTAATGGCAGAGAATATGTAGTCAAACTACACATAGGACAATGACATCTTAATGGGTATTCCTACCTTGCAAATGTGCCCCTATGCACAAACATGTTCCCTTCCTCAATGGTACAAACCATCCAAAAGCAATATTTATTACCCCCATAAGACCTGTAAAACTCCCATGGGCCAAATTTTCCCCTAGGCATGTAAGGGAAACAAGCTAATGTTACCAAAGTTGAAGGGGCCTTGTCCAGTTGAGAATATAGAGGAGGAAGGGTTCACTAATCAATCTTAACATACTTTGAGGAAGGGGCCATTTGTAGCATGTAAAGTGATGATGACATTAAATGTAACGGCAATCACGGCGTGTGAATGTGTCAGCAGGTCTGGATCAGCATGTGATTGATCTGTTGTCAACTTTTGCCACGTGGGACCCATTAGCGTCTGTTCCGGCCAGCAGAGCAGAGAGCCATTCATGGGCGTGCCTCAAAAGGAATATTGACTCGCAGAGTTTTTGTTGTTTATATTACTTGTGGAGAATTGAGTGCGAGAATATTTGCATCGATTGTTTACATAGTTGGAAATGGTGGGTGGTGCCCCTTATATTTCCATTCATTATTGTCACTGCCACCAGTAATTCCCTTTTCAAAGAGTATACATTTGGTTTCTCTGGTGGCTCTTATATTTCCATTCATTATTGTCACTGCCACCATTAATTCCCTTTTCAAGAGTATAGGTTTGGTTTTCTCATTCTATGATGGTTTTTATATATATAATATACCCAGGTTATAAATTAATTTATTTGAAAATAATAATATTAATAAAAAAAAAAATAAAAAATAATATAAACAAAAAAAAAAAAATAATAAAAAAATTAAAAGGATAGAAATAGAATTAAAACTATAGGGGAAATTAGAAAATATAAAATAAAATGTTTAATTAAAAATAAGAAGCATTATTAAATTATGATTAAATATTTTTTTTTCTAAGTAAAACTGATCTATTAATAAAGACATAATATACAAAGAGGCTCTGGCCTCAGTGGTATTGGGTTAGTTATATGACCATTCTGAACATCAAGCCTAGTTATCGTGACTGCCCTAGTTGGGGAAACCAGTCCAAGAATGAGATTAGGAAAGTTCATTTTACCCTCGCAGGGGCTACAGTTCCAAAATTCAAAAATTGTTGCCAAAAGACTGTAAATTTCACAGTTTAGCTTAAAATTATCCACAAAACTAGCTCATGACTACCAATGTTTGTAACCCAAGTTGGAAACAAAATTCAAAAATTGATCTGACATGAAACAAAATTCAAAATTGAGATGGAAACATGAAAAGGCAGAACCGGACTCAGGACCCGACACGTGACCTGGCATGTAGCTGCAAGGTGGCTTTTGTTGGCTCTTCCTCCACGATCGGACACCAACCATATTCTTCTGAATCAGTGTTCTTTGCATGCTCGCCACCTGTAGTGTCCTCCATTTGAATTCCTTTGTCCTTGTAGGTGGCTTCGCCTCCAAGAGTCTTCTGTCGGCTGCTGGATGGGTTGTCCATATCTCTTGGCGAGTGGCTGGAGCTTGGCTCCCCTTGAAAGATGTCGGGCTGAGGAGAATCCTGGTTAATCTCCCAGTTGAGCTTTGGTTTGAGACAGGAGACAGATACCTCTCTAAAATCCACCGTGACGGTGGCAATTATGAGCGGTTTGTCCATGGAGCAGCGAAACTGGAATTGTGCATGCTGGGAGATGGCAGTGGTAGCGGAGTGCTGGGCGAATCCCCCTGAACGTCAAACCTCGCTGGTGCCCAATCTGCTACGACTGCTGCGGGTGTTCAGGTATCTGCCAAGGAAGTGGGAATTGGAGGGGGTGGGGGAAGTGGAGACAGAATGGGGTAGGGAAGAAGGGAGAGTGGCGCCGCCCCAACTACCAACTCGCCTGCTCCTCATTCTATGTCGACGGCGCATGATTCTGCGTCTAGAAAGCTGTAGCGAGCGGTGAATTGCAGGGTCAGGAGGTGGGCCAATAGTGATAGAGGGGATGTTGTGGGGAGCAGGGGAATTCAAATCCAGACCAGAGGAAGGGGCCGGGACCTCAAAACGCAGGTGAAAAAGAAAGGACCGAGAAAAATGGTGACCATTGCCCAGGTCGACGCAAAAAAGGAGTCTGCAATATCTTGCCATGGCAGTGCAAAGGCTCGGCTTTGTTGCAGAGGGATGGCAAGATCAATTGAGAGGCCAAATAGGGGAATGCGGGGGGCTCTCTGCCATATTTCTGAATTTGCATAGAATTTCTCGAGTTTCCAAATTAATTAATGGCCTCGAGCAAAGAGCCAAAAATTGCCATAATTCCCCGCAGGTGAGGCACAGGTTCCATACGATTAGCCACCACTTGTCTGGCGGCCATGCACATTAATGACTATCTAACACCCGTATCTGGGGAAATTATGATTAAATATTAAAAACTTTTATATATATATATATAATATATAATATTTATATTTTTTAATAAATCTGAGAAAAATAAATAATGATCATATTATATATATATCTTCACACAGTAAAAAATAATATAAAATAAAATTAATTAATATGTTAAATAAAATATTTTAACTTAAGTGAAGGTCTCAAAATAAGCTGAGATTAATTTAAAAATAATAATTTTAAAAAAAATAAAAATAATATGACCTAAGTACGACTAAACATAGGTAAATAAATTATAAGGATTATATTACTAAATTAAAATAAGAAATATTATTAAGTGATATAGATATAGGTAAATTATATATCTTTTCTTTTTTTAAATCTATAAACTTTGAAATTTTAATTAATTATTAGTAAAAAATAAACTTATATATCTTTTCTTTTTCAATCCATAATATTTTAATATTATATATATAATATATAATATGTTATTATAATATATATAATACTATATAACTTAGAAAAAATCTATAAGAAAACTAGAATAGATAATAACAACTTTATTAAAGTAAATAATAAGGGTGAGAAAGAGGAATAGCTAAATAGAACAATATTGAGAAAAATGCTTAAGAGAAAAGGGTAGGGATCCAACAACTACTAGTTTTCCAACAATAATCTCTATTAAGTTTGCAAAGTCTCCTTTCAATCTGTAGGGCCTCTCTAAACTTTCGATGATGGAAATGATCAATCTTTACAATGACTTGAGCCTCTTCAATAAATATGTCTTTTGTCTTCTCTGATTGTTCTGCTAATGCCGAGGAGCGGGTCTTACCATGCTTGATGTCGGCTGCATGCTCCTGAATCTTTTGATTTATTGGCGCCCAATTTCACCAATATAAGACCCGTTGGACGCGAAGAATATGAAAGGGTTTATGTTATCCCATGTTCCTACAGAACTCCCTATATTGGCGAAATTGGGCGCTCAATAAATCAAATGATTCAGAAGCATGTGATCGACATCAAACATGGTAGAACCCACTCCTTACCATTGGTATAACATGTAGACTCAAGACAAAACACCACATTTGTATTGAAGAGGCTCGATTCATTGCAATGATTGATCATTTCCATCATTGAAAGTTTAGGGAGGCCCTAAAGATTGAAAGGAGACATTGTAATCTTAATAGAGATGATGGCTAGAAAATTAGTAGTTGTTGGATCTCTGCCCTTTCATCTTAAGCACTTTTCTTGATTTTGTTCTATTTGGACATTCCTATTTCTTGCCCTTATTATTTAATTTAATAAAATTGTTATTACCTATTCTAGTTTTCCTCGAGATTTTTCTTAGGTTATTTATTTTTATTTTATTGGATATATGATATATATATAGATAATATATATATATAATATATATTATAATATATTATATATATATTTTAACCCCAAGGTTATCTTCAGTTGGTCAAATCAGTGCCTTCGCCATCGGGAGGTCACAGGTCCATCTCCCGAACCCCTTGGGGTCAGGCCTTGCTAGTGGGCCGCAGGGCTAGATTCCTTTGGTCGATTGCCCAGATATTTCATGGGACGCTGGTAAACCACTATATATATAATATATATAATATATATATATATATATAATTTTGATGATTTTTCTTTCAATTTCTATAAATATATTAATATATATATATATATATAAATATAATTTTGATGAATTTTCTTTCAATATTCTATTTATTTTTTACTTTCTTTCCTTATTAAATTTATGGGTTTCCAAAAAAAGAAGAGGTTATAATTTAATAGGTTTATTTTATATTTAATCATAATTTAATAAGGAGTTGTGTTTAATGTGACTTTTTGGACTTTCCAGTGCTGGAATCCGGTGGAAAAATTTGAGGTGAAATCTTGATTTGTGTTATTTAAACTAGTTGTTTGACTATATATATGGATTCAAAACCCTGAAAAACCCCTAGGGCACTTCGATTATGCAGAGGTTACCCATCAAATTTATGATTTCAATAAATTCCTGCTGGATTTTAGAGAAATTAGACTAGAAAAACCCACCAGAAAAGCTTTCAAAAAGTCTCACTAAAGACAACTGGATTTAATAATATTCCTTATTTTTAATTAGGAATTTTTTTTGATCATTATTAGCCAATATAATGTTTTTTTTTTAACAGAAACGGGTAGAGAGATGTATTACTTTCCAGCCAAAATGTCGTAGATCTGATTACAATATGCAGAGGAATATCCAGAGATCTCTTTGTCCAGATCCGAGGTCTCTTTTTCTATGCTACTCCAGAGTTTTTTACAAGTTGTTTTCCGGGAAAGCGCCTCTATTTTTCCTAAATTAAAACTGCAAACAAACTGCTTCAGTAAGGGACAATAAAACATAATTACCAGGAGGTTAAGGGATAGGATTCCAGCCTTCTTCTCCATCTCTGAGAATGACTCCGAGGGGGAGAAGAGCTGCTTTATTAGCTTCAGCGTCAGCCTATTTGTTATTATCTCTCTTGACATGGTAAAATTTCAAATTATGGAAGAAGGTTGATAGGATTCTTGTTCTAATGATCATTCTGGATAATCTTAGATTTGTTGGGGTAGAGTTGTCTATGAAAGTTTTTATGATAATCTGTGAGTCTCCCATCACTATAGTATCCTTGATTCCGAGGGATTTAAGTTGTTTCAGTCCTTGGAAAAGAGCCAGAGCTTTAGCTTGCATGTTGGTATTGAAGCCCACTCCCCAGGCAAATCTAAGGACAGTTTTGCCATCCGCTTTCTTAACGACTCCACCAGCACCAGATCTGCCCGGGTTTCCTTTGGCAGCCCCATCGAAGAAAACGATAAGATGATCCTGCTTTGAGCATAGCGCAAAGAAATTTGAGGCGTTAAGGCGAATTTGCCAATCTTTAGGGAGAACGAGAGGCCTAACAATTTCATTGAAGCGAAGATCCAGGGAGGCACTCCAAGCTGTTTCGAGTTCACTCAGCCCTGCCCCATCCAACTGTTCACCAAAACAGTCCTTAAGATGAGTTTTTTATTTTAATCCAGACAGTATTATGATCTCTCTTCTGATCTCTGAAGATCCTTTGATTTCTTTCCAGCCAGGTGAACTAACAAATTAATTTGGGGAGAATACACCGGCGGCTTTGAGGTGAACATTTTGGGGAGAGCCTCCAGGATACGACATCTTCCAATTCGAGAACAGCTCTGGGATATTGTTGGGAAAGGTGATGTCCGTCCGCCAAGAGCCTAAGGCCGCATTCTAGAGATTGGCCACGAAATTATAGTTTAGCATAAAATGCGCGACGGTTTCTGACTGTTCACCACACAAGGAACAACGAGAGGGACCATTGTAACCTCTTTTTTGGAGTCTATCATCCGTCAAAATGCATTGGTGACAGAGAAGCCAACAAAAATAATCGATCTTTGGGAGTGAACTTTAATACCAGACTCCTTTCCATGGTTTCGTGTTTGAGGGGACATGAGGATGCGCTAAGAGCTGCCTATATCCTTGAGAGACGGAGTAGCGCCCAGACGTCGAGCCCCAACCACGAGAGTCTGTCTTTCTGCTGCTCATAGGAGCCTTACCCTTGAGGAAGTCTGAGAAAATTTCCAGATCTTTGGATAGGGGCTGAGGAACCTCAAAACTTATCCAACTGAGCCAATGTCCATTCTCCCATTTAGAAATATCCCACAGTGTGATGAGCCCCGAACTATACATCCAATCTTTCAGTGCTAACAGGGATCTATCATCAGACAGAGGGTCACAACCCATGATACGATCCTCCCAAATTCTGATTTGTTTACCATTACCAGGGATCCAATGAGCGTGATCATTTATTAGAGAGAAGGATTTTTCACAGATCTTTTGAATAGGCAAGCCAATGTTTGCTCTGGGATGATCGAGACACCTTTTCCTCTGCCCACGAAAGAATTTCTTCCACAAGGAAATCTGAGCCCACCCCGGCTTTGGGGCAATAATCCTCCAGATCAGTTTTGCACCTAACGCCATGTTTTGCATGCTGATGTTCTTAAAGTTCAGTCCGCCTTCCAATCTAGGCATGGAGATTTTAATCCAGCTTAATAGAGGAATTTTATTTTCATTGGCTTTCCCACCTTTCCAAAAGAATTTTCTGATATGGTCCTCCATTTTCTTCATAATTCTAACAGGGGCCAGTGTCATTGCAAATTGATAAATGGGGAGGCTGTTGAGAACAACTTTTATTAGAACTGACTTACCGGCCAGGTTAAGCCAGTTAAAACCCCAGGAATGGATCTTAGACTCAAACTTTTCCAGCAGGGGCAACCAATCTCTATTGGCAGCGCGGTGTAAAAAGATAGGGAGACCCAGATACTTGAAGGAGGACCAAGACGAGGAAACCGCGAAACCGAAGCAACTGGAGATGGCCTGCAATGTGGAGGCAGGGGTATTCCAACAGTAAATATGGCATTTGCCTTTGTTCAGCTTACTTCATGAGTCTTCACAATATTCATTGACCACTTCTTTGAAATTTTTAGCTGAGGACACAGAGGCAATGCCCAGCAAGAGGGAATCGTCCGCAAATAACGTGTGGTTTATGTTATTGACACCTCGTGCAATATTTAAACCCATTAGTTCTTGATCCTGTTGCTTTTTGTTCAAAAGGAAGCCGAGGACGAAAGCTTGCAGGACAAAGAGCAAGGGGGATAAAGGACACCCTTGCCTCAAACCACAAGAGGCTTTGAAGAAATCAGAGGCTCTCCCATTCACCAGAGGGGTTATCCAGGGCTCACTGATGCAGGCCTTAATCCAGTTGACAAATTTGGAGCCAAATCCGAATTTGTGTAGGATCTTGAAAAGAAAATTGCGTCTCACTCTGTCAAAGGCACTTTCTAGATCTAGCTTGACAGCCCTACCTTTCTCTTTGCGGACCATATTAGAGTGGATCGCCTCTTGGAAGAGGACAAAGTTGTCCACAATCTGTCTTCCCTTGATAAATCCTCCCTGATTCGCAGGGATGATGTTTGGAAGGATGGTTTTTAATCTGTTGGCAATGACTTTCGTGATCAGCTTGTAACCTATATTACATAGAGATATAGGGCGAAACTAACTAAAGGAGTTGGATCCTTTCTCCTTGGGAATGAGGGCCAGAAAGGCCGAATTGGTGCTTCCCCCAATTTTCTGGCACTCTTTGGATTTCCTTATCATTCTGCATAGGTCTTTCTCCACTATCTGCCAACAGGTTTGAATGAATCCGGCAGTGAAACCGTCAGGGCCCGGGGCCTTGTCCTGTTACATAGCAAAGATAGAGGCTTTTATTTCATTGTTAGTGATCTCAGCATCCAGGAAATGATTATATATTTCGGTTATCAGGGAGGGCACCTCATTCACGATGGAAGGAGCATGATCGGCGACCTCTTCTTCACTGTAGAGATTTTTGAAGTGAGTGAAGGCAACATTTTTCATGCTTCTAATGTCTCTATGAATGGTGGTCGCAACTTTGATTTCAAAGATGGAGTTGAAACATTTTCGGGCCTGAGCTTGCTTATGGAAGAAAGAAGTGTTTCTATCTCCCGCCTTGAGCCAGAGACTGCAGGATTTTTGTCTCCAAAACTCTTCCTTTGCCAAGCTAGCCTTAAGAAGCATGCGTTGAAGGTTGGCCTCATTGTCAAGCAATTCTTTAGTAATCTTAGCGTTTTCTGATGCCAAGTGATGCGATTCAAGACGCTCCTGGATCATTTTCCTTTCCACAGCAGGATTTGGTAATGATTTTACCCAGGACTTTAGAGCAGTTTTGACTCTCCTAGGTTTCTCTTCCCAGACAAAGAATGCAGAGCCTTTGACTGGGAGCTTCTAGATATCTTTTATTAGAGACAAGAAGGACGGCTCCTTGGCCCAATGAGAGTTGAATTTGAAAGGGGTGGGACCTTGATCGATATGAGCCAGCAAGACGATTTTGATGGGGCAGTGATCAGAAACACTGTAAGGAAGAATATGCATTCTAGATTCTATACCAAGAAGAAGAAAAGAGATTTGAACGAGAAATCGATCTAACCTTGCAGTGATATGGCCAGGTCTGATTCTTTTCTTAGTCCATGTGTACTTCCCAGCCGAAGGCTTGATGTCGAACATGTCCCATTCGAGCAGCAAGTCCTCAACCCATTCCCGTGCCGGGTCCCTGACAATGCTTCCTCCACGTTTTTCAGACACTGATAATGTTAGATTAAGATCCCCTGCTATGATAATATTGACTAAGTCTTCAGAGTCTGCCAAATTCCTAATGGAATCCCAACAATGCTTTTTCTCTGTAGAGCTGATGGGAGCATACACATTGAAGAGGGAGAGAGTCGTATCAGTTTCTATGTGATGGATTTTTGAGAACAGCCAATGGGTATTTTTAACTTCTTTGATCTTAATAAATTTGTTTGCATTCCAGATAGACCCCAATCCGCCAGAAGCACCTTGAGCTGATACTGCTAGGCCTTCGCTTTGTTTCCACAACTTCTTGCTGATCTGGAGGAAGGCATAGTCCTCCATTTTAGTCTGCTGGATGAGGAGTAGATCGGGAGATTCTGATCTTATCAGGCTTCTTATAGATTCTTCTTTTATTCTTCTCCCCATACCCCTACAGTTCCAGGAGACGATCTTCATCACTTGCATTTTGAAGGATGAGCTCCTCTAGAGATCTGAGGCTGATTTCTAATCTTCTTCGGAGTATTTGCCAAAAGCTTCTTAAGGGTTGGCTGACTACCCTGGAGCTTGTCTTTGTAGGTCTCTTGCTCTCTTTTCTCCCTCGCAGATTTTTGACCTCTCAATGATCTTCTGGCCGAGGTCTGCGAAGTTCCTATTTCGCCTTCTTCTTCTGATTCCTTCGAACTTTGCACGTCCTCTGTCTCTACAATGGGAGTCTCTTTTGGTCTGCCTTCATTACTTTCCACCTGGATTGATTCCATGGGGGACTCTTTGGGGATTGAACCTTCTTTCTGCATCTCTGGCTCTAGGGAGCCTTTCGTAGCCGGGGATAACAGACTGTATTTGTTTCCTTGTTCTTCCATGGCAGGGGTTTGGTTACTAGGGGCAGCCTAAGAACCATTGCCTTTAATATTGCCCGGTCGATTAGCTTTTTGGGCATTTTTGGATCTTTTAACCTGGGTCCAGCCTTCATCCTTTCCTTTCTCCATATCAATGTTCTTTGGACAGTTCCGAACGAAGTGGCCATAAACCTGACATTTCCTGCACTTGAATGAGAGTTGTTCATAGTCCAGCTTCTGAACGTGAGACCAGCTTCCAACCCTGATCTTTACTGCCTTAGGCAAGCCAACTTCCAGATCAACTTCAACGTAGATCCTTGCACAATCGAATTGATCTTTGTTATTTGCACGATCAATGAATTTTCCCAAGGTGTTACCAATGTGCTTTAGGGATTCCCAATTCCAGCAATGCACAGGCAGATTGGGCAGCCTAACCCACACAGGAACAACTGTGGGGACGTCAATTGAAGGGTTGAAATTAGGCATCCACTTGTTGAGGTACAACCCTTAAGGGCCCATGAAATAGGGGCCATTACGGAATATTAGTTCCTTATCCTCTTTATCAGTGAATTCGAACATGAAGAATCCCTTCCGTAGAAAATACGAGGTGACACCATTCTTAATCAACGGAGCTCAGTTTCTAGCAATCCAGCTCTCCGTGGATTTGGGAGAGGGCCAGAGGCCCGTGAATTGGCCTACCAGAGCTCTCTTAGCCAGCGAAAGGGCAACCTTGATCAGACCCTCAGGGGGGAGCGAGATCTTTGGAATGTCGTCAAATCATTTAACGAATTTCTTAGCCTCTGAAGCTTTCTTCTTCGGCAGGGATTCCAGAAGCTTAAGAAAGGCTTCAACATCAGAAGGGGAAGGCGGAGGGGGCAGATCCATTGTAGCAGCAACCACAGCAGCGTTCTGGATCAAACCCCACAAGCCATCTCAGGACAAGATGGGGGGCTCCAGCAGAACATTAGCACGCAGGGAGACCACCACAAAGGAGACGACCTCACAGAGGGAGAGCCTGCAGGAGGCCAACGACGTGAGCAGCCCAAGGGCCGAGCCAAAGGTGAGGGTGCAGAAGAGCGGTGGCTAGGTCTCGATCTTCTGCCAAACAAACAGTTCTCCGATTGAAAATTGTAAATCCATTATAGAAACAAAACCTGAATTAAGTATCGAAAGGATTAGCTATTAGCCAATATAATGTTATCATTATTCTATTTTCCCCTTTAGTTTTATTCTTATTTCTATCATTTTATTTTTATTTTTATTTTATTTTTTATTTTTATTAATATTTCTATTTTTAATTTTGTTCGAGTTCTCTTTTCCTTCACTTAAGTTCCCTTCTCCTTTCTTTTATCAATTCTTTACTAACTTCCCTCTCCTTTCTTTTATTAATTATTTTACTTCTAGTGTTAATTTGATGTTTTTTTTTGTACTTTGTTTGATTTTTTTACTCTTATTCTTTAGTTTGAATCTATGTTTCTATTGTTAAGTTTGATTTTTAATAGGAAAATCTATTTCTTTTCTTGATATATTTTATTTTAATTTTCAAATTTATTATTTATTTTTTGAATCTTTTTTTTTTAAACACAGTTGGTTACTAGATTTGTATTCCAAAAAAAAAGAAGAGGGAGGAATGCTCCCATTACATCAAGGCAAAATAGAGAGAGGCATCCTAGAAGAAACACATAGAGCAAACATTCCCTATCTTCCAAGCCCTTCCCCTTTTGTTTATGAGGTTACTAATTGCATTATCCTTATAAATACTTACATACTGATTCAACAACAATTTACACTTACATAACATAAAAAACTAATCACGGAAGGCCTTTGAAGAAAAGAGAGGAAAGGAGAAATCACTACTATTTTTTGTTGACTGAGGGTTCTTGATGGGACTGAGGCCAATTCTTGCTGCTTTGAATGATAGAATTTTATCCTCTCTGATTAATAAGTAAGCTCTTCAAGTAGTTGATCGTATCCTCCATATGCTTACACTTTTGTTTTAGAGCCGACATTTCTTTCCTTTTCTCTTCCAGTTGTCTCTTTAGGAAGGAATTCTCAGATTTTGCTTCAAATTTGTAGTCTTTGACTATTCCTCTAACCTGCTCAATCATGAATTTGTTAGCTCTACAAACTGTGAAAATTTCGCACTTTGGAACATTCCAAACGCGTTCCATTCCATTTTTCCTTAGGGATGTAAGTGACTGTTCC
This sequence comes from Pinus taeda, assembly GCA_000404065.3. NCBI lineage: Eukaryota > Viridiplantae > Streptophyta > Pinopsida > Pinales > Pinaceae > Pinus > Pinus taeda. The sequence continues at coordinate 49,078 of APFE030625443.1, read as the reverse complement.
GATAGAGAAAAGAAAGGGAAATAGGAAACAAAGGATAGAAATGAAAACTGCCACTAGACAGGCCCACAAAGACCAATAGCGGCTAGGGAGAGGGAAGTAGAGCACTGAAAGTAGAAGCCACTAGAGCTGAGAGAAGTCTAAAGAGTCTGGAAGGAAAGGGTCACCAGAGTTGCGCGAAGGCAAGGGTCACCAGAGCTGTACGAAGGCAAAAGATTCTGGAGGTCAGCCTCCAGAGCTGCACAAAGGCGAGGGCCACCAGAGCTGCGCGAAGGAAAATGGTTCTAGATTTCAGCCACTAGAGCTACGCGAAGGGGAGAAGAAAGAATAAGACAAAGAAGATAAGCTCATTCCTTAAATGGGCGCAGTGACAGTTACATGAAATTATATTATGACTTCTGAGACAGAAAGGAAAGAAAGGGAGGGTGAAGATGACATAGATAATATCAATCCAGCAGAGGGGGAGTATATAAAGCTGCACAATAGGCCACTTCAGGAAAGGTAACTTTAGCTTTTCACAGGAAGCTTGAGTAGCTTCGATTCGCTTGATAGCTGTAATATGATTATACTATATGTTCTTGGAGATTTCCTTGGATTTCCTGATCTTCTAAATTCTATCCTTTCGAGCTGAAGTGATTGTTGCCTGCCTTGATGTTCTAGTCTTGAGTGCTATTCTCTACACATGGAGGAATGAGGTCCTATGGAATCGGTTTCTGAGCAATCTCATTATCAATTCTAGATTCTCCCATAGGACGTTGATAGCCAGATTATCTTACCTGTCGGCGATACAATTATTTTCTCTAATGATATGCTTGAAGTTGACTTTACCAAGAAACTGCAAAATTTTTCCCACCCTTTTTGTTATTTGACTCAGAGCCTTGTTCTTGGGGCTTCTACTTTCCACCAACGATTAGATTATTATTGAAGAGTCCCCCATTATAACTAAATTCTTCATTCTTTGTTGCCTTAAGATTTTTGTTCCCAAGAGGAGGCCATATGCTTTTGCCCTATTGTTGGTTAGTTTTCCTAATCCCCATTCATATGTGATGGGATTTTTCCCTCTTGGGTCAAAAAGTATACCTCCTGCTCCAACCTTGCCTGGGTTGGACTTAGAAGCTCTGTCAAATTATAAGCAGGGCCTATTTAAGTTTTCTGACCATGTTTTGAATTCCTCTTTTTTAATTCTGATTTTCCAGTTCTGAATGTTGTTAGGAATTTGGTTGATGTTTATTTTTTGTTGCTTGCTTGTTGCGAATTCGGCCCAGACTCTTTCCTCTTGCTGCATGTGTTTGACATCTATTGCTTTATCTCCTTTAGATTTGATGTGTTCAATTGACATGCTCCAATTTTTATCCAGAAATATTTTGGTGTTTGGGGTGTGATCTTTAAAGATCCTCTAATTTATTGCTAACCAAATTTTCCAACACATCAATGAGGGCAAACTCAGCCAATGTCTTTTTACAGATTCTTTATTTTTGAAAGAATATGGGTACTTTTTTTCCCATGTTGATAAAATCTCATGTAAAGGTTGTGATTGCAGAATACTAACCTCCAAGGGACTAACTAACCCTTTCCAGCAAACACGAGCAAAAGGGCACCCCACAAAGGGATGATGAATATTTTCTTCACTCCCCCGGCACATTTTATAGCATGATGGGCCTTCATACCTTTTTTTTTAATATTATCAGCGATTAGAATTTTTCCTTTAAGAAGTTTCCACATGAACACTTTGATTTTTGGCAGGGTTTCAATTTTCCATGCCATCCTCTAGTATTGCCACCCTCTAGTATTCCTAGGCTCAATTTCCATGCTGATGTAAGGTGGCATATATAGATTTAACTGAGAAATCCCCTCCATCAGGATCCCATCGAAGAGTATCTTTTGTGTCCAGACTCAAAGGAGAAACCCCCTTAAGATAAGAGATTAGGGAATTCCACTGAGGGACAAGGCCTTGAGGAAGGTTGAGAATCCTCCAATCCCCCCATTATCCACCTCTCCAAAGAGAGGTGTCCTACAAAGTAATGATTCCTTTTGTTTTCAGAGTAATGATTCCTTTTGTTTTCATCCACCTTCTTAGATCCTTAATATTTTCTTGACAAACTATAGGTTGATTTCCCATTATTCTATCCTTCCATATTTTAATGAGTTTACCATTCCCAGGGATCATGGAAGTGTTTTCTTTGATGATGGATACAATTTTTTTAATCAAATTTGAGACCTGTGTGCAGGGCCTAGTTGGGTAACCTTTTCCTAATAAGTGGATTCTATTATGGTTCATGTATTTTTCTTCCAAGATTTGCTTCCACCAACTGCTCTCTCCGATTATAAATATCCATGTTATTTTTGCTCCAATTGCCAAGTTCATTATCCCAGGAAGTATTATTTCTAACCCACCTTTATCATAAGGTAGAGTTACTTCATCCCATTTCATAAGGTTGTGCTTCTTTGTCTCTACTTTACCTCCTTGCCATAGAAACCCCCCGATTAATAGCTCAATTTGTTTGTGTATACTTGTAGGGGCTAGTATTGTTGCATACTGATAAATTGAGAGAGCTGTGAGTAATGCCTTAATTAATACCACCCTTCCTGCCATATTGAGCTAGATCATACCCCAATTCTACACTTTTCATTTCATTTTCTCAATATACTAGTTCCATATCTTGGTCTTCAAATTTTATTTTGATAGGGAGGCCAAGATATCGAAGATGGCTCCATTTTTCTTGAAAAGGAATTTCTAGTATTTCTGAGATTTTTTTGAGGGAGAGAAGAGGTGCGTTAGGATATTTCGACACGTAGGAATAGTTAAGTATAACTTGGTCTAGTATAGAGTTAGGTAAAGTGTGTTTCTTTAACATGTACATTTGTAACTTACAATCCGAAGGTCACGATATGTAGTGATCCAATGGTTCATTCTCTCCTCGGTATTACCAACACTTGATTCGTGGCTTGACACCCGATTGGTCCATGAATTCTATTTAAAGCGCATGGAGGGTCATTTGTAGGTTCACCGTGCATGAGAGAACCTTATGTAAATTTTCATTCTTTTATTAATAAATTTCCTATAGTAGCCATGTTGGCACAGGCTGTGGACTGTTTCCCTCTCTGAGGGTTTTAACCACGTCAAAATACTGGTGTATTGATCTGTGGTCTGTTTGTGAGCGGTGTCCTTTTGGTGTTCTGTCTGAGGAACTTACCCTATATATTCCTACATGGTATCAGAGCTATTTGAGGGCCGCGTCCGTTGGTGATCCAAATCTGAAGCCGGTAGAACTGCATGCGGCTGTCGTGTCCTAGATCTACTGTTTCTGACTGCTTTCGG
>APFE030625443.1:25381-43403 GCA_000404065.3 Pinus taeda | reverse complement strand
AAATCTTATTGAGATTTTCCCCAAGATGGAGGAGGCCTAGTTTCTTTCCACCCATTTGAGAACCGATTAGGGTGAGGGCAAGAGCCCAGTAAATTGTCCTACCAACCCATGCTCAGGCAGAGAGAGAGAAACACGACGGGGGAGGGAAGGGGGGAGGATTATTTCAGAGATTTCATCAATCTTCTTAACAAACTTGGATATTGAAGGCCTGTTTCAAGATGGTCCAAGGGAGGAGATCAGAGAGGAAAAGGATTCTATGTTTTCTCCCAATTGGGCTAAAGATTCAGGAAGATATGCAAGGATCGATACACCATCTAGAGGAGACTCGAGAAGGGCCATCACTGGCTAGCTGCAGGATAGCTAGGCCCGGGAATGAAGAGAGGAAGGCACGTGCAGGTTTTGAAATCATAAAGGCGAGAAGCACAATGCACAGTAAAATGAAATAGGTCTGAATCAATTAATTTATTTTTGGAAGTTAAAAAATTTAATAATATTTTATTCATAATTTGATTTTTTTTTCCAACCATTTAGATTTTCTATTTATCAATTTACTTATTTAATCTCTTGTTATCTCTTGCTAGGATCATACTTTCCATCTTAATTTTGACTACAAACCACAATGAAAAGGCAAAAACTCCAAAATGATAATGTGATTTCTACAGAAGAGTTTCAATATATAAATTATGGATAAAAAACCACAATTTAGAAAATATAGAAATTATTTTCCTTTTTTCAAAAAATATCAATATAAGTATATAAAAATTATAGTCTTTTAGATATTATGATGAAATATTAACATCCTACATTTTAGTCTCCCCATTTTTGGTCACAATTGTGATATTCTTTCTCTATTATGATATAAAGTTGTTATACCAATGTTTAAAATATATAGTATTTGTAACTATTTTTAAGAAGAATTATAAATGTTATATTATTTGGGTTTATTTTTGCCATCATTATCAAAATTTAGTCATTTAATTTGATATGAAATTACAATTTTTTTACCAAAAACTAGTTATTTAATTTTATATGAAATTTTATTTTTAAAAAAAATAAATATTGTTTTTCTTTAAATTTATTATTGTATTCGAATTACTCGATTGATATTTATCATTTCAACATTTTTTCTAAAGTTTTAACCAAATGTTAAACAAAAAAACTATAAAAATATAATTAAACGATACAAACTATAACATATTTATACTATATATTTTTCCTTAACGTTTGAAACAAAGGGAATAGCTGTGATGTAGCAGATTCCCTGCCTCTACTGTTAATTGTGTATTTCATCATTAGCGCGGGGTTCTTATCATTTCATCATTATTCAATAATATTTTTTTCATTTGCAATATGTTGTTATTGTCTTTTGCTTCTACATAGTTTTTTGTCATTTATTCATTATTAGATATATTCTTATTCAAAAATGATTTTCCCTTTGCACAACTTTGTCCTCACAACAACTTCCCATAGATTTAAAAACCAAAACCGGTGACTGGACCAGTCCATCTAATAAATTGATTTTCAAACCGGGACCGGTCAGATCTCAATGAATTAGTTTTTAAAAAAGTAATGATTGATTTTTAATGAAAATAAATTATTTTTAAGATTTAAAACCATGATTCCTAACCAATAGAGAGAAAATATGCCAAGTTTTCTTATCTATATACCATGTAAAGGTGAATATATCAAAATGGCATTGAGTGAAATACGTATCATCGACAAAAATAACTAAGCAGTGAAGCTCTAAATGACCTATAAAGTCCAAAAACAATGCTACAATCTATGTGGCCATTGGCATACTACAAGAATACATGTTTATTGGTACATATTAGTGATCAACATGATCATTCCTCATCATGATCAAATTCATCACCACTATTAGACATAAGATCAACAACATGAGCTACATAAACATCATCTGGATCAGAGTCTGAGCATGCCTCAACCTCGTCTACAACCTCAGTAGTAGCACTGCCACCAATAAAAATAGAAATGGACCTAATGGAAGCACGAGTTGGTTGAGCTACACGACTAGTGCTTTCTATTGGTTGTTTTCCTTTGCTTGACGCAACTACTAATTCTAGTTTTGATGGCACTGCTACTAACAAATCTGCTTCATCCCCCCTAACGCCATGTCAATATCAAAATCAACATCAAAATTGGGATCTTTAGTCTCCTCCACCCAAAAAAGCCACAAAAAATCCTCAAAAAAGGCTTAGAAACCAAAAAAAGCCTCATGGTAGGTCTATCGTTGGCATGGCAATGAACCAACTAGTTTATGACAGAACCGACCGATTTACACATAAATCGATCAGTTCTGTCATAAACTGGACGGTTAGGCTTGATTTTTGTGAAAAGCATGTGAAATTGTCCCTCTAACCTGGTTTTTTGCCCGGTCCAGTTGGTTTAGCCTGTGAAACAGACGGTTTGATCGATTTCTGGTTCATTCCTACTGATTTTTAAAACTATGCTACTTCCACAAACAATAATTCACTAGTCATTTACATTGGAATCTCCGCACAACTTCATCCATACAACTGCTTCCGCAATAAATAAAAACCCATTCAATTATCCACACAGATCCTTCCGAACAACTACTTCTATGGCCGCGGAAAACATTCCTAGATAATAATTAAAAAGTCCATTGTGCAAAAGAGGCTAAAGATAACACCTCATTAAAAATAAATAAAATTAAAGTTTTTCATTACTAAACTAATAAAAATAATTTGTAATACTATGAAAGGAACTCATTATGTGGAGGTGTAGAGCATATGCAATTCTCTACACAATATAGTCAGCTAAGAAACTGCTAAATGCGAACCAAAAATTGACAAAGGTGAATAATTAATGTGGAGTTCACATTTCATTCTTATTATTCCTCATTTGTAATGTGTTGTTATTATCACCTCTGCAAACAACAAAAGTCTCTTTCCAACATCTTATTTCGGTACTGCAAAGCTTCATTCACACAACTCTAGATTTTGTTGTTTATTCGTTATTAATCATCTTTTATTCATAATTATTATCTATATTAATTAAATAAAATAAAATGAGTTTTTTTATTTCTAAATGACAACATGTTGCTAAAAATAGATAAAATTAAAGTCAGGGTTGAATTGCTTGATAATACATATAATTCAGTGCGAAAGAAATCCATTTTGCAGACTCTGCACAATCAACCATCATTTGTACTCTCTCACAACCATCATTTGTAAAGCTTGATTGATGCATTCATATGGATATGGTATTTAAACAAAGTAATGCTCTTTTGTTCAAAATTCCGTATCAAATTTCATGTAAGTAGATATCAGGGAAGGAATATTATTGTGTGGAGAGAATTTCAATGTGTGGAAGTTCAACTCTTCGTGTAGAAATCCTCACATTGAACTTTTGTTTGCACAATAATCTTTTTGGTGTTCATGCTTGCAAAAAAAAGTTAAATCCACTATTTTGAAAATAGAAAAATAAATTTTACTTGTTGCAAGTATGCAAAAAGCTTTCAAGCTTTCATTGTATGCACTTCAGCATTCCACAAAATCTATTAATAATAAAATAAGTATGCAAAACCACCTTTGCACAAATTTATCCCCACAACTACTTTCGCACCCAATAATTCCTGAAGTCGCATAAGAAACACACACGCACTGTCATTTCTGCATAACTTCACTTATACAACTATTTTTTTACTCAATAACGTGCTTCTATTATTATGCACAACTAGTTCTATGGTTGTGAACAAAATGTACCTAAATGATAATTAGAAAAGAGACTTGTATTTTTACTATTTTAATAAACCTTTCACAACATTTTCTACATATTCATCTGGTTGCATACCACTTTTTTCTTCACACACTCGACACACATATCTTGCACTAATCACCATAATAATCTGGCCATGAGAGAGAGCGATTACCAGAGAAGCGTATTACTACACAAATTTTCGATTACACACTCTCAGATGGATGAAATAGAAGCGAGATAAATTATAGTAGGAATGGGAGCTAGTTAGTGCATACGATAGTCAATTCAATAAAGGTTGTGCGTACTACAATTTTATTGTTGTTGTATAAATATCACATTTCATTGAGCAAAAGCTTTGTTTAGCAAAGTGCAGAGAACACTCATTATGCAGAAGAAGCTTTCAAGCTTTCATTGTGTTATTGTTTGTAGCACGTACTGAAGGCTTTTATTGCTAATATTTTAGTATTAGAACATAATCCATATTTTCTATTCAGAATAACATTTCTAATATGCTTATATTATTGATAATATTTTAATTGTAAATAATGCATACCAATGCTAATTAATTGATTTTCTTTGCATGAAGATTTCCACATAGCAGAATTAAGTGATAAATAAATTCGATTGATGTATAGCTTTGTTCATGCTCTTGTGAGGAAGTGCAGAGGAATTCTATTGTACGGAGAAAGTTTATTGTGTGGAATTCTGCATTTTGCATTAAAAGATTTTATTGCTAATATTATTGCTAATATTTTAGATATAAATAATGCATATCTCCATAGTTTTCTTTCGTTTTATTTTATTAATAAATAGAGTATTCATTGTGCGCATCTCTGCAATTTCGCACTAAAGGCTTCTATTGCTATTATTTTAGTATTAAATTATCAATAGGTGTTGCTGGTGAGTTCAATTTTCGCATCATTGAACAGATTCATAGTTGGAACTAAATGATTTGTTTGAGTGCGGAGTCGAGTGCAGAAAAGTTCAAAGTTAATATACCATACCGCAAAAACTTCTTCATTATGAACTTGTGCTCATATTGTTAATAATAAACAATGCATATTTTGGTAGTAAATTTTCATAGAGCTGTGAATGTAACTCATTATTAAATAATTTTGAATTTATTATAAACTTGATTTAGTTTAATTTATATCTATGATTTTTAGATTTATATTTTTCTAAGTAGGGCATTCCTTGTGAAAAGGTTTTACTATCTTATAAATTTTTTCTGTAGAGCAAAGTGTTTCATTATAGCCTTTGGACAATGAAAACTATGTATAGGGAACCAAGAAATATCAAATAACACAAAATTAGTAAACAAAGCTCATTAATTGATTAAAATTTGTAATGACAGAATCAAATCCTAACTCAAATTAATTGCAGTTAGTAATTATATTCTTAAGAGATCTATGTCTTAATCAATGACACAATATGAGATACAAAACAAATTTTCAAAGCATGTGTTCCAATACAAATAAAAAAGGTTATCATAAAACCGATATAGACAAGTAGTTTTGAATGGGAAATAGTTCTTGTAGTTCAACTTGTAAATAATGACTAGGTCAAAGAATGTTTAGATTCAATACATAGGCTTTAAAACAATTTTGGTCAAGAAGATAAGAACTAATCTGTACAATGAAAACTTTGTACAAGGAACTAAATAACACAACATTAGCAAACAACGCTCAATAGCATCATAACTCTAATACAAAGAGTTATTTAGCTATAAGCAAAAAGGGTGTGTCAAAAACATAATTGATTAACTATTCCACCAAATGAAATCTATGCAAGTCTGAAGATGTGTCTGTATTCTATTATTAAGAGATATATATTTAAGATGCAAAACCATTGTCAAATGTTCAATTTTGTTTAAAGCAACAACAAAAAATTGAATAAAATAAAAAATTTGAAAGCATTTTTTGTCTATTTTTTAAAATTTATAGAAAAGACTATCATAACATTGATACAGAATCAGATTTAGTAAGAATTGTATTTAGAATAAAATGTCAATGATGGTGGCCATACAGTATTGCTTTGTGTAGATATTTCACTGTGTGGAAGAAACTTGCTCTTCACAATGAAACTTTTTTTGTAACCTCTACAGAATGAGAACTTTGTACAAGGAACTAAATAACAAAGAATTAGCAAACGAAGCTCAACAATATCAAAATTGTAATATCGAGAGTTATTTCACCATGGTCAGAAACGATCATCATAACATAATTAATTTACGAGAATGAAATTCGTGAAGGTTTAGAGACATTGTGTGAGTATTCAATTATTAAAATATATATGTCTAAGATGCAAAATCGTTGCCAGATGTTCAATTTTGTGTAAAGAAACAACATAATTTTCGAAATTTATAGAAAAGAATATCATAAAATTGATACAGAATCAGATTCAATAAGAATTATAGTCAAAATAAAATGTCAATGATCATGGCCATATCTCAGATTTGTACATAATCATCTTCAAAACATAGTCTTAAAAGGAAAAATTGTTGAATAGAATCAAAACTATGCAAAGAACATTGTAAAGTAGATGGATTTGTTGTAGTAGAAATTGGTTCTCTAATTCATTGAACAACATATTAGTCACAAAAAAACAATCTGTAACATGTATTACAAGTCCATGACTTGTTGAAGAAACAATTCACTATTTTTTAATATAGTCTCTGTTGGGGGCAATTGTAACTTCCATTTTGATGTTTTAGTGAAAATACCTTTTTCAATTTCCCTAGTTTCTTCTTGCACCTTGAAAAGAAATTTAGCATTTTTCTTATTGACCTTGGAAAAAGTAATTAGCCATGTTTCAATATGTTTTGCAATAAAATTAATGATGTTAACAAACTTTGCTTCCATTTTCTGTTTTTTCTCCTTCGATTGAGTGTGTAACATGTCATTTGAAATTAACTCGGAATCTTGCAACATGCGCAGACCATCTAAGCCTTTATTTCCTTAAGATGGGCACTACCTCTCCTTTTTCATAGGTCACTATAGGAAGAATTGATATTCTCAAGTGTAGTGACCCTTTCTGCCCATCTGGCTTCCAATTTCTTCACTCGTTCACTATCTAGTACCTGTTGGTTTTGCTTTTTGAAAGTAGGGAGTAGTTCTAGACTCCGCTTAAAAGTATTGAATTCATTTTCAATGAATTTCTTGTCTTCTGTAAGATTACTATTAACCAAGTTTGTAAATATCGTCAGTTGCTTTTTCAAACGTGATAATTGAAACTGCTTGCCATGCATCATTAATAATTTCTAAACTTTGGCATATGTTATCAAGGATATATGCATTCACTACATTAAGTAGATTCACAACCGTTTTAAATGCTTGTGGTGTTGCAACAATAAAATGTGATGATGAAGGTGATCGTACTGCCATTGGCTTCATTAACAAAGGAACTAGATTTGCAATATCTTGTAGTTCTTTTTATTTGTTTTTCAACAACTGATTTTATGCAATCATGTTGGAAATATTTTGAGTGATTGCATCATTGGTAAATTATTTCAATACCATGAGCCCCAATGTGTCAATTCCAGACAGATCAATATCCATATGTTCTTGATCAATAATCTTTTTATTTTCAACCTTTAACTTTTCAACTCTCAATTTTTTACTAGTCTAGTCATATTTTGGATTTTGCAATGTGACAGGACGTTCATCGAAAATAATGTCCTCTTCTACAATTTTCTCCATTATTTTATGATTCTTTGTTAAATGAGAAACAACCTAGTTAGTTGACTTCTATCCGTTTCCACGTCTATAGATTTTTGAATGCTTACTCTATTTATGATAGTTTTGGACTTGCATATTTGAACTGTATGCGTCTGGCCTGGAAATAATTTGCAAAAATTATCTGACTCATCTCGACAACTTGTTGAGTCACTAATAACCAACTTTCTAGAACTAGGATTTCTCCTCTTTCCTAGAGTCATGAGTGACATCACGCCAGTAATAGGTGTGGAAGGTGAAGATTGTTGTGCAAGAGTTACAGATTTTTCTTTCTTTTCTACCTCAGCTACTCTTTATGTGTCCATTGTCCATAATTGATACTTGATTTTATGCAAATTTAATAAACTATGTGTTGTGTAAACATATTTTGAATTAGACAAAGATTTAGAGACATTATTTTCTTACACATTATGACATGCAAAAATTACATTAGTTCTTTGTTCCGATGCAATTTAAGTTATTAGGGAAAATCATATGCAAATACGAGAGGAAAAAGAGAAAGAAATAGTAAATTGATAGGATGCAATGACTCTAAAATTTTTGCTAAATTTTTTATGTTCATAAAGTGCGAAATGAACAAATACAAATCCCTAAACAATTATGCAGAAAAATAAATATGTTGTAGAGAAAATTGTGAAAGAACCTGAGCAATTGAGAAAATGAACTGTTGAACAATGTTGAATTCATTGAGATGTGACATCAAGAAAGTATTTTCTAGTGCAAATGTCTATGTTTCTCACTATTTTCGTACACATTATCACATGCAAAAATTGCATTTGCTCTTTGTTTGGATGAAATTTATGTTATTAGGGAAAAGAAAATGAAAATATAAGAGCAAAAAGAGAAAGCGATAGTGAATTGGTAAGATGCAGTGACTATTGCATGTTTTAAGACTTTTTCTAAGGTTCTTGTTTTCATAAAGTAAAAAATGAGAAAATACAAGTGCCTAAACAATTCTGCAGAAAAAGAAATATGTTGTAGAGAAAATTGCGAAAGAACCCAAGCAGTTGAGAAAATGAACTATTGAATAATGCTGAATCCATTGAGATGTGAGACCAAGAAAGTATTCTCTAGTGCAAATGTCTATGTTTCTCTTCTTTTCCAGTGGCATATTCAAATATTGCTTGGTTGATTGTATAGGTACAAATAGCTTGCTTCATTTATTTGCTACTAATATTCGTCTCCAATGTCTCGTAGTTTCACAATTTGTTGCTTCAGTTCCAATTACCATTTGCTATTATTTCCGTGGAAACAACCACATACAATACTCTTAATAAATAGAAATTTAAAATATCAAAGCCAATGTTTACATGAAGTAATTGAAATAAATATCGATATTATAAAACCATCTTGCCACTTACTGCATACTTTTCTATTGATTTAATATCATTGAAATATGTCATATAAATAGAAATTTGTGATATAATATAAGACTGTTATCTATATGCACTACGTTTGAAAGGTTTTTTGATGTATTTTTCATCTTAAATTGCCCAAAATATGTCAACGATTTGTTGGATTAATGATTTTGGGGTGTTTGCACAACCTAACAATATTACAAGTTTTCGAAATGGCTAAGTGCATATATGAAGTAAATAAAAGGTCTCATGACAATTATGGCAATTAGCTTTGAAATTGGCAACAATAACTGTAAATAGTCATAAATAAATATTATGCACAAACGTGTTTAGTTGTTTCTATCATGAATTGATTTAGTTATTGAGTTGTCCCCCACCACTTAATAGTTAACGATTTGTTTTATTTTGATAGAGTAATACAAAAAACAATGAAGGGTACACGATTTTCAATATCATAGTATAAAGCTAATTGCAATAATGCATTCTAGCTAGAAACATATACATTTTCTCGTGATTTTTTACAAATGTTCTCATTTATTAAAGCCATTAATTATGATTAACAGTACAACTCCAGTAGTCCTCACCTCCATTTTTCCTTAGTCGTTGTTAGATTCATATTTGATTTATATATTTATCGATACATTTAACATTTTCAATAAATAACAATTAAAAATTTCAAAGCAAACGTTAACCATAGCTAGTAAAATAAATCTTGAAATTTGAAAAATATTTTGTTTCTTACTTTGGAAATGCTTATTGTTTTAATGTTTTTGATATAGGTATGTTTTGGTCTAACCAACCTTCAAATTTCCCCAGAAATCATGGAAATTCCTGCAAGATCTTGATAAAATCCAGTAGGAATTTTTGTAAATCCAGGTTATAACTGTCAAACTTCAACATTTTTGGTGTCCCATAGGTTTTTGATGGTTCTGAATCCATTTCCACCATCAAAAACATGATTCAAACACTCATAGAATTAATTTCTTCCATTTTTTTCACTGGATCCTATACAAAATTTTGTTATCTAGGTGGATTTTTGGCTTCCATAGAGAACACCATCAATAATAGCTATAAATAGTAAAGTTCACAATGAGATTTGCAAATATATATTATTCCAACACATATTCAACTACTCTTTGCTACGAATCTAATTGAAAACTAGTCCCACTACTTTGTAAAACAAAACCAAATTTAATTTACAAATAAATTAGCACAACTATTTATCGCAAAATTTAACACACATTTAAGATGCGGTGAAAACCTTACTCCACATAGAAACATTTAATTTTAAACTATTTTATATTTGTCTCAAATATTTTTCTTCCGGATCCATCGCATACTGTCAATTTGATATATGACGTTTCAAACCCCCAACTGTGGTTCATCTTCAGGATACTATGAAATCTAGAAAATTGATCAAACCAAGGTAATAAATAGGATTGATTTAGTGGAAAAATGGACGACAATAAAAACCCTAAAAGAATAAAGGATTTTTATTATTAATAAAACCTATGGTATATAGTGCTATTAATTAAATAACAAAACTCATATCATTATGTATATTAATAAATATTATATTGATTAATAGATTGTTATTTAATTGTAATTATTCATAATGTTTGATGGATATGTTACATAATTATTTCAAATGTGTGGAAGCATAATGTGTGGAACAAGGAACATAAACCTCCACACCCACATACATCCGCACTTCGAGGTTGCTCTACATAGTGAAAGATCTGCGTAAGGGTTCATGAGTATTGGCATGTTAAATTTAAGTTTATCCTCTTATGTTCTTAGTGATAATAATTTTTTTCTGCACCAAGTACTTTGCATTCATGATTTTTTGTCTAAACACTTATTGAACTACTCAGATATGGATGCAGAGAGTAAGTGCGGAAAGATGAAATCCACACACAATACCAAATCTCAATTATTAATTTTAGTGTTATGTGAAATCTGCATGTCAAATTTTCCTCTGCACACGCATCCTTTGAACATAACCTAGGTCACCCAATAATCTTAAGAGAATAAAGACACCTTTGTATTTCTTCTTCCGAACACAATAGTCATTATATTCAATGATATTATTAATTAATTGTTACCTAGGTCACCCAATAATCTTAAGAGAATAAAGACACCTTTGTATTTTTTCTTCCGAACACAATAGTCATTATATTCAATGATATTATTAATTAATTGTTATTACAATTGGATCAAAAGTTAGTCTTCTTTCTTTGAGATGACAACATAACGGTTTCAAATATGTGTGGAAGGATGGCGTGTTGAACAAGGAACATAAACCTCTGAACCCACATACATATGCAGTTCAAGGTCACTTCGCACAATGAAAGATCCGTACAGGAGCTTATGGAGTTTTGGCATGTTAATTTTAAGTTTATGCTCTTGCGTTCTTAAGTGAAAACATTTTTTTTCTGTACTAAGTACTTTGCACTCTATATTTTTGTTTTGAACACCTATGAAACTTCTTTTTGGATGCAAAGCGTAAGTAAGGAAAGATCAAAGACATATACAATATCAAATCTCATTTATCAATTTTAGTGTTGTGTACTGTAGCGATTTCTAGCAAAATTAATATTCATGTTTATGACATTTTATCTTGTAATCATCCCAATAATAACAGTCAATGTACAAATTGTTGAAATAACTCTCCTCATTTATGATAGAGAAACTCGGTATTCACTCTTAGCATGAAAAAAATAATCAATATCAGGTACTACTGTTAATATGCATTCAGTAAAACCACACACAATGAGGTTATCACAGCTAGTTGCAAAGATATCAATAAGGTCATATTTATTGACACTATAAGATACCCTTTTCAATATGTATTTGGTGAATGCGTATTATATTTTTTTAAAAAGACTCATATTTATCATTCGATTGAGTCGTCTTGGATTAGAGAAAAATCTATGAGTTTTGGCTGCAAGTGTTATTGGTGTTGGTGCTAGTGTGCTCCTTGTTGTTGTTGGTGTTCCTGGTATTGTTGGTGTAATAATGAGTAGCTATTATCTATATGTCATCAGTGTGAGAAGTTAGTCATAGAAAAAGAACATGTGCATAAAGTATAATTAATGAATTAGAGATTAGGCCCAAAATATTTGTCGATTGAATGGTTTGAGACTCATTTCTATTATGTTGTACTCAAATGAGGATGCAATATGGATATGGATGTTTTTTTTTTTAGTTATTAGTTGAGAAATACTATTTGGTGTTAGCTTGATAAAATTTGTGCGGAAGCGGTTGTGCATATACAAAACCAATGGTTATTTATTATTTGTAGATTGTGCGAAGTGCGTAGGTTAGTACAATGAAAGCTCAAGAGATTTTTGTGCATTATGAATTTGTTCTGTAATTTTTCACGTATGAATTTTTGTTGCTGTTGTTTTTGTTTATTATTATTATTATTTATTATGAATGTATTTCACAACTACGAAAATAGGTAGGTGAATAAAGTTGTGTAGAACTAGATTTTTGGAGAAAGCATGTGCATAGAAGAACAAATGCATGTGCATAAACATAAATAGCTTTACATACACCACAATTGCAAACTTTGATAAACATGCCTTAGTTACAATGTTAATTATAGCTACAATTCTTAGTTTCAGAATTGCTAATGTCTAAACCATTTGGAATAAAATATCTCTTCAATTTGATTTCATTCTAACCTTTACAAAATGTAGTTTGTATTATTTATCTGTTTTCTTAAAAGGTTACTAAAAGCTTCAACATGGACAAGATATTGACGTATCAATTTTTTCAGTTGCAGGGACTACTAGTTGCAACTCTTATTCTCGTTGTATTTATATTGGAGGAAATTAGAAAATTTGGAAAGAAGAAAATAAGATAAGTTGTAATTCTACAATCGGAAGTGCCTCTCTACTTTGTGGAAGGAAGATTTATAAAATGAATTTTTTATTATTTATCTAAAGAACTAAGTTTAGTTAATATTAAATAATATGAGTACAATGGCCAAATCTGCAATTATCTAATCCAGAATTGGAAAATAGTAAAACAATTTTCCATAGTGAATGTCCCAAGTACACGTTACTTTGCTGAATAAATGACAAAAAAAACTTGTATTTATTAATAGGAGAGCTTTGGTTAATCAAAACAGAGTGCATCTAGTTAATCAAAATAGAACACAATCTAGCATATTAGTAAAATAAGTTTCCTGGAGTAGCTAAATGTCATTTGTTATCATTAAAACCAATAGTAGTTGAATGTCATTTCATATATGATCTGCTCAATTATGACAAGATTAAGGAGGTTGCAAGTTATTTGCAAAATCGATGATGGGATGGGGGGGAGCTGGGCTAGAGAGTTGAAAGTAGAGATTTCATCATATGAAATGATTTCAGACATTAGATGTCAATTTATGCTGTTTGTGAAAACAATTTGTTAATTTTCATTTTCTATATCCTATAGATAAGAGAACAGAGCAAGTTGCAAAGATTGGTCAAAACTATGACACAATATTCAAAGTACAAATTCACTTCGTTATAAGTGTTATAAGAAACTAAAATACATCATTCGTATAACAATAATTGCATTCATGTTCAAATTGTAATTATCATAGCTATGATTAAAATAAACATCAAAGTTGAAACAAATTTTCCACAATAAAAAACAATTATTGAATATCCATTTTCATTTCTATTAACAATAGAGCATATGTTCAAATTGTTCACAAAATTGGCAAACAGTGTCACAATTTTCACAAAGCAATGAGTTTTTAACAATAAGGTATATAATTCAAATAATAATAATACTATATGGCTACTCATAATAGCTATTCTGTCAATAGAAACACTTTTTTTGATATCACAGTTCACTAGCATATTCATGGCTACCACTTCGGTAATTTTGTCTCTTTAACTTTACACCCCTACCTTGTGGAAAAATAACAACAATTTCTCCACAATTAATTAAATACATATAATAAATGATATTGCGACTCTAAAGAAAAGCTATATGGGGAAAAGAGAAGAAGAAGAAAAACCATGCGCAAATGCAAGCCACCTTAGTAATTTTGGATATAGAAAATAACATTCAATTTCTAAAGAGTTTATCAAAACATTTATGCCTAGGCACAAAAGTAAATGAATTGGAATCCTGTGAACCATTGTATGAAAAATATGCTTGAAATGAAAAGCGAAAAAATACATTTAAAGTTTGTCTAAATTCATAATAACATATATAAAAATTTGAATATTTGATCACTAGTAAACAAAAAAAATGAACATTCCAAGATTTAAGGAAACTCACACTTTGTGAAATCATATGTCCTTATTGCTTAACTGATAACTATTTTCAGAGCTGGCGTCTTCTTGAAGCAATTTCTTTAACTTTGTCTATATGCAATGTTTCATAGGAGCCACTATAATTCACAATTTGACACTTTGATTGAATATCTTTTTGTCAAATTCTGTGGCATCTACTTGCAACTATGCAACTAAAGCAAATTTCTATTAATTAAAATTAACAAATTCAATTAGCCATTCCTTGCTTTCATTTATACTAAAATAAACTATATTATCAAATTATGTTGCCGATGACTATTTCAACTTATCCAATTCAACTGTTAACATTTGTCTTGAAATTAATCTAGAGTCATATGTGATACGTGAGCCATTCAGATTATGCACAATTTGTACAACTTTGACATATGCATCTTCCCATCGATTCTCTATGTTTTGTTATTCAGAAATAGTGTTCTCCATTCTTTTGATTCTATGAGACCATGTAGCGTTGAGTTACTTCATTCAATTGGCATTTGTCAGTTATTGCTCTCTTTTCTTTGCATCATAAAGTAAATCAAGTCTTTGGCTGAAAGAAAATAAGTCATTACCCATGAAATACATGTCTCCTTCGATATCACGTTGAATGCACTCGACAAATGACTTATCTCTTTATCCCAAATGCTCTAGATTGGAAGTTTCTTTCCATGCATGTTCAATGATTTGTAATCATTGTATTTATGATAATATATGTTTTCACTACATTAAGGAAGCTGGTAGATTTAATAAATCTATATGATGTGTCCCAAATAGTAACTACGGATGCTGTTGTTGGTGTTGCTAATGAAGTCATCAATAAAGGACCCGAATTTAGAGCATCTTTTAAGTCCTTTATTCTTATTTTTAAGATTAAGTTTTCTTCTTCCTATTGACTAACTTTATAGTTTTCAAACACATTACTGGTAACTTGATGCATCTCCATGAGCGATGTGATTGCAACTCTAGACAAATCAACCTGCATCTCTGTTTGGTTTAAAACCTTAATACTGTGAAGGTTTACCTTTCCAATCTTTATATTTTATTGTTGTTCTGCATTTTGCAATGTGACAAAATTTTCATAAAAAATAATAGATTCCTTGGCAATTTTTTCTATTCTTTCTTGATATTTAGCAAAATGAACACTAATCCAATCAAGTAGCACAATGTTGTCAACTTCTATGTTTATAGCTTCTTCAATATTTGATGTTTCCATAAGAATTTTGGAATTGGATGTTTCACCAGAATACACTTCTTTTGAAATAAAACTTTGATAAGGATATTTGTGTTTCTCATTATTTGATAGCTTGTCGTGAATCAATTTTGTATTTGTAGTATCGTTCGTCGTATTTTCACTTAATGATGAATTCACATTAGTATCATCTATCTAGTATGTAGATTGCCTGCAAAAGTACGAATACCTGGTTCGTGGATGACTTCTACAACATCTATGGTTAGTCCTTGATTTCCATGAGTATTGTTTATGCAGCATACAAATTTATCTTCAGAAATAATGATACTTGATACTTCCAAGATATCTCAACATCTATGATTAGCTGCTGTCTTTTTGTCGATGCATTTTGACATTTTTCGCTCTACTCTAGAATTTCTGGAAACAAGTTTTTGTATCCAATTATTTCCAAGTGTGCGTGAAATAGACCCTCCCTATCAAAGGCTTTAATTTCTTCAGCTTTAGTTAAATTTAAAGGATTCAAAGTCTTTGAAAACTCTTTAACATGATCCATAGTTTTCACTGTGATTTCTCCAACAATAAATGACAAAGGAATGAATTGTTTTTTCTTTTTGCTTTGAAATATATTTAGCTAGTAAAGGTATTGCATACAAACTTCAAAAACAAAATACCCACCTATAACAAATTTTGATAATAGCAATGGATTAAATTGAAATCCATATATTCAAATTAGTGTATTACTTTCTCTTTCTTAATGCATACCTTTGCCCCATAGGAAAATTTATGACTATCTAGATATACGATGAGGCTCTTGTCCAATTATCATTTAATTGACTTTCCTTACAAAAACATCTTGAATTAGACAAAAGTTCAAAGAATCATTATTCTTCCATAGTATAAGATACCAAAATTCATTGGTTCTTGATTCACATTGAATTTGGGATTACGTGGAAAACTGCTAAAGACATTGCTAGAAAGCAAAGCTATTATGAGATATGCCATCATGAAGAACCTATTGGTCTTGGATAAATTGGTTGAATGAGAAGCTAATTCCTTATAAATTATACGATCTCAGTGGAATAAACAATCCTTTTTGTATGTGTGATAAATCATATAGACAATGCATTATGGAACTCTTGTTGTAGTTTCTTTTCCCATGACTTGTGCATAAAGCCAACAAAAGTCTCTAAACGATTTTTTAAACAAATATATCATAAGGAACTTGGTAATTTAAAAAAAATAAATCCAAAAAACCATAATCCTCACCTGCTTCTGAGATCAGGAAACTATGTGCTCTAGACAATGGCAAATGAATATTAGCTCTCGGTAACTTGAATATTCATCTAAATTTCTTCGCATTCAAAGATATTATCTTCATTCATAGCATAATTGTTCTTGTTTCTTAATCAAAATTTTTTGTGCACAAATGAACAATTTCCCTGAAATCAATAACTTTTGGCACACATGCAACATTCACTAATCCACTAGTCCAAATCTTGTAATTGTTCTTCTCGTCCATTGGTAGATTAGCATAACACTCATGCAATCGACTAGTGGAATTTCTCATCAACAACACCAAGTGAATTAGCGGTATTAGTGCAAATAGCTTCTTTTCTTTCTTTTCTAACCATATTCGTTTCTCAACTGAAAACACCTTCTGAATCAATAATGTTCTCAACAACACTAATTTACACAAAACAATTCCTGATTATGTACATATTCACTAGATCTTACTTTCGCAAACAAAAAATCAATTCCGACTATTGCAATAGTGAAATTTATTACATAGAACATTTGTCAAAATTAGTAATAGAAGATACCAAAGATAATGTTTACATAAATAAGTGCAAATATACTGTCATGCGGAAAGAGTTATTTTTGCGGACAAACCTAACCTCCCTAGGAGTCTAAGACTCTCTAGTGACAAACAAGACAAACAAGAGCAATCCTTCTCTAAACATACATTATTCTATGAGAAACCAAGTGTTGTTCGATCCTACCTCAAATCCAAAGCTTGTTGTAGCAGTCCAGCCTTGCTGATCCAGATGAGCTCCTCCTTCACTTTAAGACCTGCATACACTAATAGTCAAACGATTACATAACACCTGAATATTTCATAAAACAAAGCATATTCATCATATAGACCAAGGAGTACATGAAATAATTCATTAACAACAAATCATTGAGAAGAATGGACTTATTTGTATTTAGGAAACAAAAAAGGAACCATTACAACCTGAGCCTTGGTGTTGTGCAAGCTCCTCCCAGGGTCCAACAAGAGATTTCCTCTACTTTGACAAGCTCACCCACTCCCAATATGGCAACAAGGAAGGATAGTGATCTCTCCTCACAAGTCAACAATGGCAGTCCTAATTCCAACAACATTTACCCTTTAGAATGTTCAGCTTTCAACCTCTCCTCCTCTAGCCCAAGGCCTGTATTTATAGTATTCTAGAGGAAGTTATTCAGTTCCAACATCAATGGGATACTCCCTCTTTTGGATGGGGTAGCTCCTCTCTTGATGGGATAAGTTCCTCTATCATAGGAATGCATGAACCATCTGGAGGCGCTCAATACACGTCAAACACTCTTCTAGAAGGCTCTAGAAGTGACCACAAGTAACTTTTTAAAAATGAAACTCGTGCCTTTTGACCTTTACAGGGGTACGCACCCATCCTTTGGCTTACAGAGCGTACAAGT
>APFE030625443.1:11747-23489 GCA_000404065.3 Pinus taeda | reverse complement strand
CAGTGACTTTCTCTCTTTTTGAAGTTTGACATGAAGAGCAGAGGTATGAGGCTTGACAAGGAGGATAATATGACTATTGATGGAGCCATATTAACTGCAGATAGTCATGGTGACAAATTTCAGTGTAACATATACCTCAAAACTACAAAATCATATCATCCATTTATTACACATCTCGTTTTCATGTAACTATAAATTATTTGCAATAATGGCAGCTAGCTCACAGTCCGTCGATAATAATTCTCACTGCAAAAAAATTGTGCCAAGTTATGCCTATTACAAAATTACAAGGAAGTGTAGTTGATGCCCACTACCTACTCATTATCATCTTTGAATCACGAATAACCTGAAACAAAAATTTGGAAAAGATGAGAGATGCATACAGTTTAACCAATAATTGTGAATTGCTTCGCTTTCTTATTAGTCAACCTAAATAAACATTGGTTCAAAAATTAAAGACCTTTTTAAAAGGTCCGTGAACATATAGGAAAAGTGTCGCAAAAAATGGGTATATTTGAAGAACATATGCAAAGTATCCAGTATATATGGAAAAAGGAAGATGAAAAAGACAACAACGCTTTTGCACATTTTCAAGTTTTGCACATCGTTCATGCTTTTTTTCCTATTTTCTACAATTGTGCAGATACTAATTAGCTGGAGTTATAGTAATACAACTAAGAAATCTAAAATTTGTTATTTTCTTGTAATAGTTAAATAAATTACCTATTCATTTTGGGCTTCACATGACAATGAATAAAAAAATCTATGGTTACAACTTATACAAAAATAGCTAAAATTTACAAAAGTGTGTTGTATTGCATTTACAATTTCTTATGAACTTTATTGCTTCAAAACAAAAGAAAACGTATAGCTTTTGCAGTCTTAAAATCACTCAAAGTATAATGAAGCATGTAATGCATTATAATCACTCCAGTATGAATGTGAAATATGAGCATGACATTGATGAAGAGGGAAATTTGTCCAAATGTGATAAATAATTGCATTATTCCTAGAAAAAAAATTCCTCATTATTTCTTGTAATCGTTCACATCACATATATTCTAATAATTATTCTTTTACTATTTCAATTAATTTCGATATTGAAATCTCCATTAAGTATAAAATTGTACTCATTGAATGCAAATTGTTCCTTTTTTATTTCTTTTTTTTCAATGGTTGGAAACAAGTACAAGCGGTGCAACATATAAATTTATTATGCATATCTGACATTGGAAATATATTTCCGACCAAACAAGTTTAATTTTTTTTATTGCAAATGTTTTTTGCTGATATTATTTCTATGTTCTCTTGTATGCAAGTAAGTACTCCATGAAGACAATTTGATATGTTGAAATTGAATTTACGAAATTAAGTATTAGGCAGTGGAAATTTTAAATGTGTTTCCTAGATACAAAGAATCATAACATTCATTAAATTTTCATCTCATACAATGTCATTCACATGAGCACGTAGAATTGACATATTCAAACTTGCAATCATTAAATTACTTTCACTTGCTATTGATTTCTCTATGTATCGTGATTTTCATGATGCTTCAGTTATTAAGCATTTTGTTTCTTCTAATACTTTCTTATTTACAAAAAAAATATTTGTGTTAGTATTTGAAGAAAACACAATAATTCCATCATTCTAACATGTGAGAGTGTTGTGTTATCTAGTCCATGTGTTATTATGCCACTTGGATAAAATGCAAGTCCATTTAACATTAAACCCTATGATCAATGAGTTGTTCTAGCACAAGCTAGCTATATCAGAATTTTTTTACGCACTATAGCTGTAAATCTCTTGCTATTACATGTCAATGGGTTTGAAACACTC
Source organism: Pinus taeda (assembly GCA_000404065.3). Classification (NCBI taxonomy): domain Eukaryota; kingdom Viridiplantae; phylum Streptophyta; class Pinopsida; order Pinales; family Pinaceae; genus Pinus; species Pinus taeda. Next base: position 21,650 of record APFE030625443.1, on the reverse strand, counting down.
AATATTATAGTCCAATTAGATGAAATGTTTTCATTATATAGTTCATGATACTTGTTTCTTGGAAGTTTTTTGATATATGGATTTATGAAATCTATCCATAACACATCAAAATTATTGTTGTTTTTCATATATTTTTTGCATATTCCATCAACACCATTAATGAGACCTTCCTTTGTAGTATAGTTCCTTGCATATAGATCAACAAGAACATTGCATTTGATAAGTACTTTGACGGTAATCTCATTGTCTTCTCATATGCAAGAAATCATGTTTCCTTATTGTGAGATTGGTCAATTGCATCAAGAAATATTATCTCTTCATTTACATGTCACAACATTTTCTCATTATGCTTTTGTATATCCCTTTTCTGTAAAATATGTATGGAAACAATGGATCCATTTGTGCAAGCTTGTAGCACTTATCGTTTATATATTTTATGTCTTCATCAAATTGTTGATTCAATCGCATTTTTTTAAGGGTTTCAATGAACTTGTTATCTTTTTGACATATTGTCATACACACTCCATAGCATTTAAATTTCTCTTTCCGGAAATTGTATACTAGTTTTCACCTGCTAATATTGGTTTCTCAAAAAACAAAGAATCTTTGATTGGTTGCACTTGGAACAAGTCACCTGAAAATATTACAGCAATATTTCCAAAATAAGCCAACAAATTATGCTTAATTTCATGCAAGTGGTTTTCGACGTGGTTTAATAATGTTGAACCTATCAAATACACATCATCAATCACCATAACATGAAGTTATTCACAATGTTTTGTCAATGTGTCTAATTTTTCACCTTTAAGCGAAAGATATTCTGATTTGTTAAATGGTAAATGGAATGCATAATGAAATGTTATACCACCTACATTGAACACTTCCTTCCATGTATATGTTGTGAAGATTACTTTTAATTGACATAGGTTATATCAAGCATGTTATTGTATAAGTGAATTATAGGTCGGAATATTGTTATAACAGTAAACATTTTTCCAACGACTATACTACCTGATACAAGTACATACAATGGGTCATTTGGGTTTCTTTTATTCTCGTCAACTATTTCTTTTATTATTTTTTCCTATTCTAGGTTAAGAAATCTCATGATTTCATAGAATTGTGTTTATTCTAATACTTGTGATCTATTTACAAATTAATAAGGTCTCTCAACAATTGATTTTGCATTTTTATCCTTTTGCAAATATTGTATATATGATTTTATATTGTATTCTTCATAACGTTTTTCATTTTCTGTTTCTTCATATGGAGGAAAATTTCTTTCAAAGAATTCACTCTCTTTGTTTTCAAGCTCAATAACTATGTTATCAATATTAGTCCACCTTGTCATTTTCTTGTTGGTTATGTTTTGCTCATTACATATTATAATTTTCTCAAATAAGAAATATGCATTATCCGAACTCAAATATAGTTCTATAAATACGTTTTTTCAGTAAAATATGAGACATACAACATAAATTGTTCTCTGTAATAACTATCAAAACCAATATGTTTATTAGACTTTACGTACCTTATAACACATGGTCTCTCAACACTTCCTCTTTTTTGCCTTGTAGTGTATACCATGATGGAAATTCTGCTAAACATATGTGTTTTATGTTTTCTGGTCATTGAAAACAGTGATCAATAATTGCTAAACATGCTATGTTCTCTTAATTATCTGGTTCACATTCTAGGTCTCTTGGTTTCTTTAGTAAAAAAGTCCTATCATCTATTGTTGAAGTATTAATGAATATGCATTTCCTTGAACTAGTATTCAATGGAAGTGACAAAACTATATATACAAATTGTTGTGCATACATCTGTTGTAAGTTCAATAAAGCTTTTCCAAGTCTTGCAATTGTTTCAATGATATCACCATCATTTTTTTGACACTCACTTTCCACACATTTAAACATCAATGTCATTGTTTTATCTAGCTTTTTCAGGTATGAACTACAATAAGTAGATGTATCATATGAATCAAGTATAAATTGAGCATCAATAGTTGTACACTAGATTAATGAAATATGTTGAGGAAAGTTATTACTCCAGATGTCAGTTGGTTCTCTTTTCAACAAAATTGTTTGTTGTTTAAGAGTACACTGAATTGCATGCATATAATCAAACTCGCTTATACCTAGTTTTTCTAGAAAACTATCAAATGCATATGCCTCATCTTGTTCCATATGCTCTAGTGCATCAAATATTGTTCTAGAAAACTATCAAATGCATATGCTCATCTTGTTTCGAATTTTTTTTGTATTGTAAAATTCCATAGGTTCAGGTATTTTTGTTCTTGGCATTAGTGGTATCAGAAAATTGAACCTGCAATCCATCTGTTTTCCTTTCCTACGAGCACTTGTGTGACAATGACGTTGGAGAATTTTCAGGTTTGTAGATAGTTGGTTGAACCAAAACACAAGTACTGTCAACAAAGTTTTCGATTTCAGTATCCATACTTATTCCATATATGGGAGCATTTTTAATCCATATCAATCCATGTTCCTATTGGCTTCCTTGATTTTGGAATTTTGTTACAAAGAAATAGTCAACGATATCACCAAAGTACTTGGAGTCATGTGAAATTAATTAACGTAGAGCATTCATTCTACTCATGTAATATTGTACAAAGGTGATGGGGTCATTTCTTTTCAATGTATCAATATCATCTTCATCTACTTCATTTTCAATACACATTATTTTTTGTTGGTGTATTTGTTGAGAATCCTTTATTAAAGGATCTCAAATATGTTCAACACTGCTAAATGAAACAAATAAAGTGGGTGGAACTAACTTTCAGATCATTTCATATAAGTTCTTGCGTAAATGCAAAAAATAGTCTGGTGATGTTCGTATTCATCTAAGATCCATATAGGCAATGTTCTATGCAAGAACACATTTCAAATTTGTCTTTGTTTTAACGTACTTAGCTATTATTTTTTGTCCTTTTAAAAATCCTTTTATTATACAAATCCAAATACAACTGAATACTTAATTGAGGATAATTTGCACTGTTTTGTAAAACAAATTTGTTATATGATACGTAAAATCACGATCTTGATGCAAAACTTCCCATTTAGCAATATCGTGATATGTAAAGTTTCTTGTAGCATTGTATAATAATTTTTTCCATAAAACATTGTGAGAAAGCTCACCTCTTCCAAATACTTATCTCTGAATATGCCCAAAGGCATATAGCCTTCACTTAGAGCAATTTTTATTTGATTATTGTGAATATCATAAATACTATATGAATCACTAAATCCATGTATTAGTGTCTTTGTCATGGGATCTTGATCACAATAATCATTATCATCACTACTTCTTGTATCTGCATCTGCCTCACATGCATATGCATATTTTTTATTTTTATTTTTATCAAATACTTATTTCTAGTTTTCATTTACTCGGACATTCTCTAGTCTATAGAGTGGATTTTTACACAACCGTCTCAATGCCCTCATGAATTTAAGAACATGTATTCACGCAACAACAAATATGCTTTTAAAAACTAAATTTATTTTAATTGCCACGACCACAATACTAGATTCATTTATGTCACGAGAAAGTGCAATTTGAATTTGAGATATGTCAACAAGTACATTGATTATTCCATTAGTGAATGCCAATTGTGGTGTTCTAAAATGCTATCCAAGTTCTCATATTTGCAAAAATGGTAATCGTAATGATCTCAATTGTTCCTCCAATTCATAAAGTTATTTTACTATGGAAATTTTTCTATTATGGCTAATTTGCTCTGGAACTACAAATTCAATAACTTTGTCATTTTCTAGTGCCTTTCTACATTTCTTACACACACAAACTTAATTTTGGACATATTGTTAATTTGTTTTTCTATGACATCACTTTTAAATTAATTTTGATTGCAAATTGCACAGTCATAAACAAGAACATCTTGTATTTTCTTAAAATACTATTTTCCATCCAATGCCTCTAATGTATAATCGAACATCTATAATGTTTCTTTATGTTAATTAACAAATACACTATCTTGTATTGACTTTCACCATTTCGATCATTTAGTAATCCAACTTGTTTTGATGAAATTTTTGTTTCGTATTTTTGTTTTGAGGTCATGCAATGAAGAATGTGGTCTTTTGCTTACATTGAGAGACTTTGTATTAAGATCCATAATATATTTATCAATGTCCATGCTCTTAGAGCTAGAATTTAATGCCTTGCCTATGTTTCTAAGAACATTTGTTTCAAAAACATCCTTGTTTCTTATATGATTTTTGACTCGAGGCATTTCTAGTCACGATCTCTTGTTTGCATTGATAAATTTTGTATCAATTTCTATGCCATTTTCATTCACGCCGATGTTTTCGAAGTCAAACATATTAATGCCAGTATGTTTTTTAATGGATTTTTCTATAAATTTATTTTTGTTAACTATTCCAATAACACGTGAAATATTTTTTTGTTGTAATATTTTTTGAGAGGTTCATAATGTAAATGTCCTATAGCTGTACTAAATTTCATAATATGGAATATCGTCCTATCTTCCTCGAATTGACGAAATTCTGATGTAGCGAGACTGTTAGCAAACCATATGTATATAGTTATGTTCAATAAATCAAATCATAAACAAAAAAACCACCATCTATCTTCCCTTTTTCATTGCATTATAGAAAGTATTTGAAATTATGGATCATAAACATGGAATATCATACTCATTCTCCATCAATTGGCATATTGTTTCAAAACAACTTTCACCATAAATACTTATGAATCCAGAAAATTCTTAACCAAATGACTGCCCATGCTTTTATCTATATGCATCCATCCATGTTTTGTCTCTTCGTATGTTGTTATATTTATTATATGTTCATGATCAATTCATATTGAATGTTTTTATTGTAAACTAGTGGTTCAAAATGTCCAACAATTGAATTCTTGCCAAAGAACAATATGTCATAACTTTCTTCACACAAATTTGAATTAAAATGCATTTTTTTTTTATTGTTGTCTTTGAAAAAATTCTTATGGGAGCTTTTAGCTAGTGCGATAACAAATGTATACAAAATATGTCTCCCCAAATTCCTCGTCCTCCCCAGTGATAGTATGTGAATATGATTTTGTCATCCTTCCCAAGAAAACATTTAGGTTATCTACATCGTGCATATGTATTACTGCATCTATATTCAATTCACATTCGTGAGATAGTATAGCTTTAGTCTTCCCTTCATGTAAACAATTCCTGAAATATTCTATTGTTCCTTCACACAATTATGTTGACATGTATCTAAAATTCAATAGAGTTCACATATTGTCGAATAGGTAATCTCCCACATTATATTCAAAATTGTTCAAACATATTAGATTATGATGCCTTAGTATTACATTTGTCGCATTGCTTTCTTTAGCAAGCAAATGCTTCTCCAATGATGATTTAAAAACCACGATTCAAACATGCTTTTTCATTTATGCTTTAGCAATTATGTTTAGAAAAGAAGAAGAATATTTTAATTTCAATATTAACTATTGTTTAGTGACAAGTACAATATAAACAATGTACAGGAAAACAAGTAAAACGATATAGATACAATGGATCCGCGTAAAAATATTGTCTATGAATGAGATATAGAGTCACAAAACAAATGAACTACAACTTACCTAATACATATACTATCAAATCTATTTATGTTTTCGAAAACAAATATTGTGTACAATTCTTATGCTAAAAATAAAAATGCATAATTCTAAGAACAGAGTATCGATTCTGATAAATAGAGTAAAACCATTCATAACGACCCTCCCCTCCCCTACAACTATAAAGTATACCAATCTGTATTGGGAAATGCATACCCCCAAAAAAGAATGTATGATCAACACCTTGACAATGCAACTACCGACACGTTACATTTTAAAATTACACCACAAGAACTTTATAAAACTTATAACATTTGATTTATGATTCTTAGGCTAATGAGAAAAACACAATGACACTTCTTGTTAATATTATTATTATTATTAGCAATTTGTCAAAATAACCTCATAAAACTTAAACCCTTTGATTTATGATTTACACCAAAGAATGAATAATACAAAATAACAAACACAATTTTTCTATGAAAAAGTTTCATTCTTTCGCATTCACTTTCTCCCCACACAGTTCTCCCACACACAAACATAAATTGGAGATGTCGTCAAGACTCAATTGAAAATAAAAAATGTATTTTGCAATATATCATAAATATGGAAAACAACCAACGTTCGATCGACCACGGTTTTTTCTCCTCGCAAAGAGAAACCTACTTGCACAAACATTTGCCAATAGCTATATATAAACACAACTCCTTTACACACTAGGAAAAGCCATTTCTCTGGAAAGAACAAAAGCACGCTTTTTTTATTTGCAGTCTAACATAAGAGAAAAAAAAGGATAAGCAGAGTGTCAAAAATGCTAAATGACAAATCGATACGTTAGTAGGAAAAGCAATAGAATGACAAATTTATGGCTACATTTTTAATCGACCTAATCGTTATCTAGATAGCATGTTATCTATTTTTAATTTTCTCAATGTATTCAATGCAATATTGATGGCGTACAACTAGGGGAAGTGACATGAAACAATTTTATGCAATCTGTATCTGAATACAAAAGATATTACCAAAATTTCTATAATATTGAAATTACAACCAACATTCTTCCTGAATAATAGTTTAATCCTCATCCTCAATATTTAGATGCACTATTATCTAGTATAGATTTTTAATTGTCTAAATGCCTTCAATGCAATATTGACAACTACATCAAGGAAAATTTTAAGAAAGCCCCCCGAAATTATATGTATAATATATGGGTGAATCCCCATGGTACCTATAAAATTGTACAACTTATTTTTTCAATTAAATAATATGTATATATAATTTTTTGGCAAATCTTTTATTGAATTATAATTTTGTATTAAATGTTGGCGAATTTTTCACTAAATTATAAAACATTGTAACGTCATTGCAAATAGTGTTACTTCAACATAATGTTTGGTGGCTAAGTCAATGATGCTATGTTCAAAGTGTTCAATGCCTTCACAAGTTATATTTTGACATTAGGTGAGATCAATGTAACATCTTGGAAAAGTTCAAAGGACCATTAATCCATATGTCATTATTTCTCTACCCACTTGTTTCACGTTTTGGGCTTGCTCATTTTTAGGAGCATTTTCTCTACTTGGTGAGTTGTAGCAGGGTTGGTTTGGTGGCATTTTGGGGGCAATTAGGTTGGTTATGAGTTATTTTTTTGAGATAAATCTCAATCCCTTATCATGGCCAGTATTAAAAATTAATGTAGGTCAAACTGTTCCACCAAATAACTATTGATAATTAAATTAAAATTTTAAAAACCATATTCCAAAAAAATGCATCTATAAAGATAATAAATAGTAAATAATATTAGAAATATTTATTTATTATTTTTAACTAATAATAAATTAAATAAGAAAAAATTTATTATTACATTACAACGATTAATGAAATACTATATTATGTATATTTTTTTATCTCCAAAACACAATTTAAATAAATAATATATCTTATATAATTATTTTCTTTAAAATTTAATATTATTATTATAATTATATTTAATTATTTTGATAATTGTATAAAGTATACTTTTATATTTTACTTTATTGAGTTATTTAAATAATATTGTTTAGAATGTCCAAATTTAATATTTCGAGCTATATAAAAATATCATTATAATAATATTTAGTGTGTGTTTAGATAAAAATTTAAAGATAGTAAATATAAGCATTATATCTTACATTATTATTTTTTTTTGATCTTATCATAATGAAATAGTTCAATGTATCTCTACATCCATTATTCTTCAACTACTATACGTTTATATGAATTTGATTCATTTACAAGTGTTTTGGACATTTTTGTTAGAGGAAAATATACATAAATATAAAGGTTTTACAAAAACCAATAATATATTCTCTTTCTTTCTCTCTATGTATGTATATAATATTGAAATTTCTTGTATCTCTTTCACTTTGATTAAAAGACAATATTTTTTAAAAAGACATTTCTTGTTGAATTGAGCTTCTGTGATCCATATCAAGTTTAAGAGAAAATTTTCAGCGTAAATCACATGATATTCCATTTGTCGATGCATTTTTAACCAACCAGTGTGGTTCATCATCAGGACAAGTTGAAGAATTAGATATAGGTTGCATGTTAAATAGTTAGAATAGAACATCCAACGACTATATTTGACCAGGCAACGACTATATTGAACAGGTAGGCTAGACCAGCTAATGGCTATATTGACTAGAAAGCGGCTAGTTGGACTGGACCAAGGGATAGGAGAGCATAACTATATTTATTTTAAAAATTTAAATCTAAATATAAAAACTAAATAAAAAAATAGGGTTAAAGATTCCAGATTGAAATAATTATTAAATCAATAGTAAGTAGTTATATTATTATTAAATTAAAAGGGTTTAAAATTTAAATTAGTTATGGGACATACGGATTTACATTTAAATATACATAAAAAAAATTATATATTAACTATTTCATAATTTACTTTAATAGATACATTTTTTTTTTTAATTTGTACATTATTGTATTTAATTACCGAGATAATAAAAATTAAAATCATTTTTGTTTAGAATTGTTATATTGTTAGATTGCACCTTATTAATAAATTATTAAAATAATTATTTAAGTCTTATATAATCAGAATAATTCTTTTAATTATAAGTTTATTTATTGTTTATTATTTGTTTTTATTTAAAATATAAATTTAATAAGTCAAAACATATTATTATTTTTATTTAAGCCTAAATGTGGATTTGAATCTTTAATATAAAAATAATTATTTTTTCCTTTTTTATAATTAAGTTAAAATTTTGTATATAACTAATTGCTTAAACTAAATTTAAATAAAAATTGCTATTTAAATATCTTATACTATATAAACTAATAAACCAAAGAGGATCTAAGAACTATGGCAAAAGAGAGTAGGTTAAAGGATAACAAGGGGAAACTAACTTATAAAGAAACTAGAACAAGCTATAAAAATAGGGAGGGGAGGAAGGGAAGAACAGGACTAGGAAGCGAGGGTTGGGACCCAACAACTACTAATCTTCCAGCCGTCCTCTCTATTGATATTGCTCGACCTTTTTTCAATATCAAGGGCTTCCCCAAATTTTCGGTGATGGAATTGTGAAACTCTAGCAATAACATTGACCTCCTTGATACAAACATGATGTTTGGTTTTCTCTGCATGCTTTGCTAGTGTGGAAGAATTGGTTCTCCTATGTTTAAGGTCAGCTGTGCTCACTAATCCTCTGATTAATGGAGCATCTAGTTTCACCAATATAGGGGGTCCCATAAGAACAAGGAATAATATAAACACCCTTCATGCCCTTAGGGTCGATAGAATCCTTCACTGATCAGAGGGACTTACGAATTGTGTTAAGGGGTCTAAAGGTCGAGGGAACATTATGTTTCTTAAGAATCCTCACAATCTTATCAGTAGTCCCTTGCACAAATGGTAGATGGGCCCCTGGGACCTGTTCTTTAGGTTCTCTTTTAGTTAACAATTTTTTGACAGCTTTGAGGAAAGCTTTTTGACCCAGGTATCTACTATAACCATTTTCAACAAAGACATTAAGGAGATGGGATTTCTCTTTCTCAAAGCTCTTTTCATTAGAGATCCTTAGGGCATGAGTAGCAAGGGTGTTGAGAACACCCAACTTCGGAGTCAGGAAATGGTGGGAACTGGCATTAAGATACTGCTCCTTATGTGGTTTCTTTTGAAACACTTGGTGGGAGAGGGAAATGTCACTATTCTTTGAAATAAGAATATTAAGGAAAGGGAGGCAACCATCGACTTCCTGTAATTTTCTAATTTGATCAATATAT